>CM023452.1:197342417-197442417 GCA_013339765.2 Haemaphysalis longicornis | reverse complement strand
AGCTTCGAGTCGAAGGCCGTTCGTGTGTTCGAGAAACATTTCGACCCTACGGACATTATTCGAGCCGATGAGTTCAAAATAAGTGGACAATCTGTGCTTCTGCAGCGCGAGAAGCTCAAGCTCCGCGTCGCCCCGGATATTTGAAAACCTGCCGGCGTATCTTACGAAGCCCAAGCCACGATCGCGCTCACAACGAGAAAATCCGTCTGCTAAACGTCGTCGCGTTTCGTCGCCGCAAAAACGATCGGACTGCAGCTACTGTGATTTTGGTTATCAAACCAGATATTTTGAATTTGGAAAGCGGAGCATGGCTATCTTTGCCTGCATATATTTTTTTCCCTTGCCCGCCGCGCTTGCTCAGGGGCTAAGGCGTTGTGCTTAAGTCCAACGACGCGGGTTCCCAGCCGCTTTTCTGATGGAGGCGAAAAGAGAAAACGCTTGTGTGTTCGAGATTTCGGCGCAAGTTAAAGATACCTGAGTGGTTAAAATTAATCCGGAGCGCTACACTACGGCGCGCGCCCCATTGCCGGTGTAGCGTCGGCACGTTAAACCTCATAATCAATCAATCAATGTTTTTTTTTAACTTGCCGTTTGGGTGGGAGGGGTGGACAGGCACTGAGCGGGCGAGTTTTTATCTGTTGACACCCTATGCTTATGAGGACAGCCGAGAAAGTCGCTCAAGGCTGTAGCATTTACTCCTGCCCTGGCCCCTCCGCGCGCCCATTATGCTGCTTCCATTTTGTGATCGTTTTTTTTTTCTGCTGTCCACGCTGTCTTTTCGAATCTCGAATATTTTTTTACAATATTAGCGCGCTAAAAATAGCCGCAAACCCGCCGTAACCCAACGTGCTGTATGTTTGCACACCTATTTGCTCAGCGCAGCATGTCGCCCAGGGCTGAATACACATTTAATTCTGGCGCTAGTTAACTCAAATCATGCAGGCGGCTGCAAAGGCTAGTCAAAAATTGAAAACGTCAGATGTCCGCCTTCTCAAAGCGAGAACGTAGCGGTGCCTGCCGCAACGAACGAACACTGCAACATATACGCCTCAGTAACACCCGTGGTCTTGCCTCAATTTCACAGCTGAGCTACGCGGCAGCAACTGGCTCAAAAACAACAACTGACTGACTTAAAAACTGACTCAAAAACTTCGCTCGCGTTTTTACAGGTGGAAATGAAGAGCAGATGAAAGTAGGCGCGTTGCCGATGGAGAAACAGCCGGCCAGCAAGCGTCATCGACCGCCGGCGAAGCCTTCACGTTAACAGGGGCGATCCTAGCGGCAGCTTTTGTCCCTGAATGAAACTTCGGCCGGAGAAGGACTCTGACATAGCCTACTGTCAAATCTGTGCGTCAAACCAAAGCCTACGCAAGTACTATATAGCGAGCGAGATGCAAGGCGTACCTTCACAGTTGGTCTGTTTACGCTACTTTTTATTGGTATTTCTAACCTTTTTTTTCAAACTTTTTTGTTTGTCTTCGTGTTCTTTTTGAAACTGTATAAGATGGATATTTTTGATTTTGTCAGATCATTTTCTGAAACTTCTATTTATTCGATTTTTTTTTCTTATTTTTTGGTTTTCCAAAATTTTGTCAGACCAGTAATTTCCGTTCGCGCTATTATAACGACGAATATAGTATAACTTCCGCCAAATCGGCATTTGTGGAAATGCAGGGCGTTTCACGGTTCGCTCGTCTTCGCCATTTTTTATTCGTATTTCGAACGTTCTTTTGTGGGCTTTTTTTCTTTTATTCTTCGGTTTTGGGGGAGATGCATAGGATGCATACGTTTGATGTTGCCAGAACTTTTACAAAATTTTTTTTTCTTATTTTAGTGTTTCAAAATTCTGTACGACGAATTATCTATCCATTTACGGCAACATGACATGCGCAAAATCTGCAGTTTTGTGGAAATCCAGTCCGTTACAAGGCCCCGGCTGGGGGGGAACTCGGCAAAGAACGCTACGCATTAAAAAAAGTAACAGCGCGCAGCTGGAGGGGACGGGTGAACGCGGGAATTCCCCGTCGTTCGCGGGGATTCCCCGCTGTGGGGGTCGGAGTCTCACTAAGCGAGAAGAGTCTCGCACAATACTGGCACGCGGCGCGATAAAAGATTCTCCAAACTCTCATCGTAGACAATGATCCGCCACGCTCCTCTTCAGACCTCTCTCAACGGTGTTCCAAACTCTCCTAACTAAGCGGACGAAACGGAAACACTTAGAAAGCCTCCCAAACGATTGCAATGTTGAAATGGATTTGTCTTCTACATCGAAAGACGAAAACTAACACCGGAGTGGGCTAAAATTTAGTTGGAAATGCCGGGAGGGAGTTTTGCTTTAGGAGAGAGAACTGAACGAAGAGGAGAAGGGCGGGGGAGGGCAACGTATGGTGAAATGTCTGATAAGGTCGAAGTGTCGTTTGGAGTCGCCACCGTTGCTGCTGACATAACCTTCGCCGCCGCGACAGGCGAGAGACGTTGCGCGCCGGCACAACGCGGACGTAATCGCTCAGGCCCAGCCGCCACGGAAGGCAGGCGCCTCGAACGTTCGCCGCATCAAGATACAGCCCGCCTATTCATCGAACAACCTCCTCAGAACATTGTTCTTCGTACAAGAGCGGCAGTAAGTACATGTGCACTTCCTCCTCTTCGACCGTGAAACATTCGCATTTAATTTGTATTTTTTGTCAAGTATACAGTCACTCGTAGAGAAGAGTGGACACGAAGCGGTGATTCGTTAAATGCTTCAGCCTTTGTATGTGGTCCTTGAAGGTGGAAGCGCTCACACAACAGGAACGAAAGTAGAAAAAACAGACGACACGGCGCTAACTCCCAACTGTTTGTTTATTGAAAAGAGACACAAATATATACTTTCAACATCTCCCTTGGTGCGTTCGTCTCGCCCAGGATAAAATCATGAAAGTCACTTTTTACAGGGATTAAATACATACCGGTGTACACGCGACAATCGAAGGGTAAAGGCAGTAAAAGAGCAAAACCATAACTTATCAAGAAACCACTACGATCGCAATGAGTGGCACAGATAAAAATATTCTTTGTCTGTTATAAAAATTGACGGGGCACTAACACATCTATCTCCGGACCTTTTAATGTGAAATGCTTCTATCGGCTCTCGAGTTGTTTTATCTGGATACCGTGACAAAACCGCGGTATCGCAGAAGATGGGCGAACACCCATGCGTGGTGCAGTGTTCCCATAGTTGGGAGCCCTGCTTTGATTTTTCACCTTTTTTACGTTCTTGCAGACGTATGCTTAAACATCGCCCAGTTTGTCCTGCATAAATGTGGCCACCCGTTATCGGCATCAGATAAACAACACACGTTGCACACCGCACAAAGGGGGAAGTATGTTCCACATTGCATGCTCGTCTTCTTGACGGCTTCTCACTGGGAGATAACAATCTCTTCTATTTTGCCGCATAACTTGGTCAGTTTGTTTGGGGCTGAGAAAACCACGTCGACGTCATACCGGTTAGCAGCATTTTTTAACCCGTGCGACGCCTTGTGCATATACGGACTGACGACAGGTTTTTTACACTTATTTTATTTTTCTCGTTTCCCCAATCTGATATCGTGCCTTTTATTACCTTTTCCCGCCTTCTATTAAATGGCGAATGACAGATTGCGAAAAACCAGCCCTATTTGGTCTTTCTAGCTGGCTTGTGAAACTACTGGATAGTGAAACTACTGGTATAGCTGTATTAAATCTGCAACGAAAATTGTTTCCGACCTCACAGGATATACGGTATCATGTCGCACCGAACGCAAGAGTTTGAGCTCACGAATTTGCACCCGTATTATTTTTACCACGCGTTAATTTTAAAACTCTGAATGTTAATGAAATCTTAGTCCATCTGAGCCCGAGTAAATTCCTAGTACGAGAGAGTTGTGAGTCTATTTGAGTTCTGAATTCATTTTGAGAGTTCAGTCCATTTTGAGTTCTGAGTTCATTTGGAGTTTGCAGTACATTTTGAGTCCTGAGTTCATTTTGAGTTTCCAGTACATTTTGAGTTGTGAGTACATTTTGAGTTTGAATACATTTTGAGTTCTGAGTACATTTTGAGTTTGAGTACATTTTGAGTGCTGAGTGCATTTGGAGTTATGAGACCGAGTGAGTTCTGAGTTTTGTGCTCACTGTGAGTTTGAGTTTAAGTGAGCGCAGATGTGCTGCTCAGCAATGAGTCTGAGTTTTAATGAGTGGTGATTCGAAAATAAATTTGTGAATGAGTTTCAGTGAGCCGCGCCAACTTTGCCGAAGTATGGATTTCGCGCCTTTTATTAACTTAAGGATTATCTTGCGAATGACATTTTGCGAAATACCAGCCCTGTTTAGTCTTTCTAGCTGGCTTGTGAAACTACTGGATATTTTTTCGGTGCACGATTTTTTGAGGGATGCTCGCAGACACGAAACACCGATCCCCATTTTTACGATCTTTGAGTGCCCGGAATTGAAGTCTACTATGGGCTTCTTTGAACGCGGGAAGTACGACCAGCATATATGTTTTAAATGCAGAGCATTTCAGTAACTCACGATGTCACCCGCGTTGACGTCCGTAGTCGTAATCCTCACCGTCGTCGTCCGCACCCCTCCCCATACACTATATATATAAAAATACTATCCGGCGCCTGGTTTCGATCCCTCGACCCTGCGGGCGGAACGCAATGTACATGGTGCTCTACCCACTGCGCCACAAAGCCGACACAGAATGGGAGGCTACGAATGCGCCTTATATCCTTGACTCATTCAAACAACGTCAAGAAGGTGCTGATGCAACGCATTCACTACCATCAACTCCTCAAACACTAAATGTTAACGCAATACACCCACCCCCTATGCGACGCATTTACTCGAGTCCCAATCGCGAGGAGATGGGCCCAATTTTTTTCTTCTCTATACAGCCTCAGACCCAAAAAACTGTAATTCATGTTCCTTTGGCAACTCAACTGTAAAGCTCACACCACAACCATACCGTTTAACAGGGTTCAAAACCTGAGTCACATTTTGGTTGAGGCTATGAGGCTTTACAAATACCAGAAAATCGTCTACGTATCTGGCAATCTTTCTGGCCACCTCTCCCAAGTTTTTCTCAATAAGTCTGCCAATTCTTTCTAGAAATATGTTGCTATGAAGAGGGGCAACGTTACACGCTATGCACACACCAGTTTTTTGGAGATGAAACGTTCCTTTCCATTCGCGGACTTCATGCTGGGGTTGCGACCCCAGCTCTCTACTCAGGACGTCATGCTACAACTAAAACACCATATAGTAGATGCTCGATTCAGTTCCACACATAACACCAAGGCGATCTTGGGCCTCGATTTAACGCCAGCGTTCGACTCAGCCACTCGGCAATCCTGGAAGGAGTAGCCGCGGCTGGAGTCGGTGCGGGAGCATACAACTACATTTGTAATTTCCTCACGGGTCCAACAGCCACACTCCTCCTTGGACAATTGACTACACCCCTGATCCCCCTCGGTAGCAAAGGTTCCCCCAAGGATTGATTCTTTCCCCTTTCTTTTTAATATTTCCCTACGAGGTCTACCCCCGCTCCTCGACGCCATCCCCGACCTACACCACAGCATATACGCCGACGACATCACGTTATGGGTTACTAGAGGATCTGATAGTCACATCCAAGATACCCTCCAAACGGCAACTGATGTCGTCGAAGCGTATGCAGCCTCTCGTGGTCTGTCCTGCTCCCCAACAAAATCAGAGATTCTTCTATACAGACCTAAAAGACCAGGAAAACAGCCACCTTCCCCACTGCTCCTCATCCAAATAACTACCTCTAATGGCCAACCCATCCCAATAGTTGACTGCATCAAGATTCTAGGTCTCCGTATACAGGCAAACGGATATAACGTAGATACTCTCCGTGCCCTAGAAAGAGAGGGTTACCAGACTACACGACTCATCTATCGCGTAGCTACCAAACATCGAGGAGCAAAAGAAAACAATCGAATACGTCTCGTACAAGCCTTCGTCATCAGTGGTATAGCATATGTCACCCCCTTCCTAAACCTCAAAGTCAGCGAAACGCACAAAATTGAAGCTATGATACGTAAATCTTACAAATAGGCTTCAGGTCTCCCCGTTACACTCTCAACAGACAAACTACTCTCTCTCGCCCAACGGGTCTCGCAACTTGAGCGACTCACGAGGAGTGACACTGGATGCCACATTCTTCAGAGTGTTGGCCTCAGTCAACCCACTATCTCTGGCACCCATGTCGACATTCCCTCAGTCATTCGAGACCAACTGGTAATCCACCCCCTCCTTAAACACATGCACCCGATTCATAACGAGGAAAGGCGCCGAGCGAGAGCACAGGCTTTACACAAGCAACATTCCTCCAACCCACAAGTAGCCAACGTGGACGCTGCGGAATACGCAGGACGCGAAGCCATTGCAGCGGTCGCAGTTAATTAATCTCACCTCACACTAGCCGTCCTCTTCTGCCCTACTCAATTTCCAACCGTAGGCGAAGAAATGGCTATCGCTCTTGCCATTATTTCCAGCCCTAAAGTTACTACTATAATAAGCGACTCCAAATCGGCCATTACCAATTACTCCAACGGGCGAGTTGACCCCCGAACTTTACGCCTACTCCTGCCGGCACGCCCATTCCCGAAAGGAAAAATATATATCGTTTGGGCACCGGGCTACTCCGAACTCCCAGGAGATGAATTGGCAGACGAGGTTGCTCGAGAACTGGTAATCCGAGAGCCCAGTGACGCTGCAGAATCACCTCAACCGTTATTCTATAGGCACCGCCTCTTGACCTACCGATCGGCACTCGATCACTACCGACTGTCCAGAGCTCGCTTCCCACCTCCCGACCCCCTCTCCCGTCGCCACGCTGTTGTATGGCGCCAACTTCAAACATCCACATTTCCCAACCCTGCCCTCCTATCACTCCATAACCCCGAGTTGCACTCTAACCTATGCCCTCTTTGCCATAAATACGTAGACCTATCACATGTCATTTGGTCCTGTGAAGAAGAACCCCTCCAAACTCTTAAAAAGCACCCCATTTTATTACGAATTACGAAAGAAGAGCAGTGGGAGGCCGCGCTGCTCAGCACAGACCATATGACCCAGGTCTCACTAGCCCAGGTGGCCGAAGACGCAAGGACACTGAAGTCGACCTGAAAACGGTCCCACACGTGGCAACAATAAAGTTTAATCTGATCTGATCTGCGCTCACTCAAACTCACAGTGAGTGCCAAACTCAAACTCACACGGTCTCAAAACCCAAAATGTACTCAGAACAAAAAATGTACTCAAACTTAAAATGCACTCAAACTCAAAATGTACTCAAAACTCAAAATGTACTCAAACTCAAATTGTACCTTAGAACGAGGAGTAAGTGGGCTGGTTTGGTGCAGGTTAGAAATGTGGGAAACTAGCAATATAAGCCGCCTGCAAGAAAGAAAACTTTGTTGTTAGTCAGCGCCGTGTGTTTGTCTTCTACTTTACGTCCTGTCCTTCCGCGCTGTTTCTCACATTTTCAAAATGTACTCAGATCTTGAAAATGTACTAAAACTCAAAATGTACTCAAAACTCAAAATGTACTCAGAACTCAAAATGTATACCTCAAACTCGAAATGTATTCAGAACTCAAATGCACCACCGAGGCAACAATCGGCCAACTGCTCCTCATCCAAATAACTACCTCTAACGGCCAACCCATCCCAATAGTTGACTGCGTCAAGATTCTAGGTCTCCGTATACAGGCAAACGGATATAATGTAGATACGTCTCCGTGCCCTAGAAAAAGGGGTTTACCAGACTACACGACTCATCTCTCGCATAGCTGCCAAACATCGAGGAGTAAAGTAAGCCTCAGGGATCTAGCCGGTATGCTCCAAAATATTGGCACTGTTGAAATTCCTCGCCCTTAGCTGGCAGCTAGAGCAACTTCAATGACCCTGCATAATCCGTGTGAAGCAGCACTCCTGTTTAAGTAATAATCTCGAGTTGAGTGCATTTTACTTGCTTTTCAAAAGTCACCTGAGCACCCCTTCGATGCCTAGTGCTCACTGCAGACGTCTAAACTTAACCAAGAAACACGTGCTGTTGGTGCTGCATCGTAGTTAAATCTGTTCAATATACTGTCGTTATTTTCCTTCGTGTTCTACCATACATCTTCATGTTCTCGGGGCCTGCAGAGGTTATTCGTGCGCAGTTAGCCTTGCTGCGGGTTTGTTTTCCACCCGTACAGAGGTGGCTAAATTCAAAGCCGTGCCTAGACTGTGCTGTTTAGTTGTGGCAAATTGCCGCCATGCGCCATAAATATTAATGCACTGCAAGCAGTTTGCAGTGTCTAGTCACCCGCATTTTTTATCACTGCTCTGAATTGGCTGACCGAAAACAAAAGGCTGTGTGTTATCAGGTCAGTAGCACGTCCAAGTGGAAGCACGTACACGGCACTTTTCCACTCATTTTTCAATGCCTCGCGCTACAGCGTAACGTGTAGTAAAAGAAAAGTATGATGGATAAAACTGGTTCAAAATAACCTAATATGATTTAAAGATTTGTGGAACGCTTTCTGTCTGTTCGAGCAATTGTCAAGGACAAGCAGAAGCTGTTTTTAGATGTGTTATAATTTTTGTTACCCTCAAATACCCACCGGTTCTTGACGCTACGCCTGATCGGGTCGGGTGGTTGGTCGAAGCAAGAAAAGGCATAGCTACCTGGCCCTGGGCCCTCGTGGGTCACCGAGGGCGTGCCGTCGTGTAGCGGCAACGTTCTGGACTGTATTAAGCAGGATGTTCGGACTCTCACTTCGAATGAACACGCGTTCAAATGATGTGTTGGTCAACTTTCTGATGTGCGTCTGGTGCTTTTGTTTCTGTGGCGAAATCGTGGTGCTGCATGTCTTCGAGCCGGCCGCAACGGGCAATGTTCCCACTGCTGTGGCGTGTCCGGTCGATTCTGATGAGTCATTTGGAGCATGAGTTGGCAGCTCAAGGGGAAGAAGCCTTCCCCTTGCGTTGGTCTACGCGCTTTATAGTGGTCAGGAGTAACATCCTGAGTGTTTCTCTAGTGCCGTACTGAGCTGAGTTAGTATATGAACTGTTTTTCTGAACACTGGTGAAGTTTGTGTGACTTGATTTGTAGTGGCTTGTTGACCACGCCAAAAATTTTGTGCAGTGTGTATAATGACCATGTTACATGCAGACTGATTGGATAATTTTCTGTTCTTAGGGCAGCGCTGTTATCACTAGTCGCTGCGCCCTGATATTTGGACTATAATAAATTCTCTTTACCCCCCCCCCCCCCAATCGGGCACTAAACTGCGCTTGCATTGACCCCGGCCACCAACCCAAACAGGGGCAGATGCGTGCAAATTTCTGAAATCCGGTTCATTGCAAGAGAGGGCGCCACCGCTTCAGCAAACACGTGATTGCTCCTTTCATTGACGCTTCTCCTGCGTTAAATCACTGCAAACGTGGCCACGAGACTTGCAATCTTTGAATACACTGCATTCTTGCCCCTCCCCACGTTTCATTTTAGTGTAGATGGCCTGGAATTTCTTATGTTTGGTTGAGTGTCTTCAAGCAGGCACTCAGACGGAGCACACACCACGTCATGAACTGAAGTGCAAAACATTAGGTTTAAGAAGTGCACGTACTTTAGCTTGCACCATCGTGGGTTCACATCAGTGTCATAATAGCTCGTATTCTTGCACGAGAGACACCATAACCTTTGATGACCAGATTCTTGGCAACTTCCCATGGTTCTCATGGCCACAAGTTGGTATTGCTGAAATTTTTTGCTCAGCGTTTGAATCCAGAGGTATGTGCGTGCATTTAAATACTTTACCTGCAGTGGTGTTTCTCTAGCATGCAAGTTTTAATTCCCAGTCATGGCAGCCGCATTTAGATGGGTGGGACATCTAAAACACTCGTGTGCATAGATATAGGTGCAGAGCTCCAGGTTGCTGAATTTACTCCTTCCCTGCTAAGGCATTCTTTCTAGTCGTATCTTTGGGATGCAGTCCATGAACTGCGATTAAAAGTATGGTGTAGTGAGTATCACAGCAAGGAAAACGTTTTTAAAACAACGCGTGCAACTAACGTCAAGAAGCGCGTAAAAATAAACTCTGAACATACCTTTTAATGCTCCTTTCTACACTTCACGTCGGAACAATTAACGGCTGGGCCCATAAATTCTAGCCTGAGCATGGCCTGCCTATAATGGAATTTGGGCGGCCCTGTTCGGGCTTCCAGGGCACCCCGGGCCAAGCAGTGCTCTAGTATGGGGTCACATGCAGTGAGTGCCTAGGCTGCTCTTCTTCGTATCCACATCTTGTCACATTTATTGTGGTACTTCTTACATCAGCATTGCACTAAAATACCCCAAAACGCGATCATCACCCATAAGCAGCATGAATTCTACAAACAAAAATCTGAACTGTAGACACAAAGCTACTCAGTTCGAGGACACTGTACAAGCCTCAAAATTAGCTGTTGTGCTACTGGTAATAAATAGGCTACTGACACTGACTAGGCCTCAAGGGGTGCTAGTGAGTTATTGCATCGAAGTCTGCAGAAGTAGCAAAGACCGCTTGCCTCATCTGGACAGTGGTTGAAAATTTTGGCTTGCGATCCCACAGCAGTGTATGCTATTCACAGTTCACAGACAACACAGTTTCAGACGCGTAAGCAGCAACTTTGGTTTCTATTCAAGCTGCACAAAAAGCGATGTTAGCTTCTGCACCAGTGTGCATGTTTCCACCTCCTTTCTCTGCGCAGCGACTTCCGGCCATGTCGTCGACCTCGCAAAAGCACCGCAACTTTATCTCTGAGCCCATGGGCGAGAAGGCGGTCACGGACCTTGCTGGCATCGGCGAGGTGCTGGGCAAGAGGCTAGAGCAGAAGGGCTTCGACAAGGTGAGGGTTGCGAAGAATTTGTACCTTGGCGTCAATAGACCCCATGCGTACATAGCCTGTGCTGTTTAATAACCCCCGAAGGTGTGTGTGGTGCAGCTCAAAAGTTAAAGACAAGAGAGAGCGTTAACAGGCATCGTCATTTTGTCAGTGTGTGGGGAGCCTCTCGGTCAAAGTCGTAGAGCGAGAAAACATTGCGAGGCGACGCCCAGGATAGTCGTGGTGTGGCGATGCAGGAGGTAGTGCTGTTTGAAGCGTTTGTCTGCTACCATGCATAACCACCATGCTTCCCCCCCTCCCCTGTCTCCTGCTTGAGCACGACCATCGCCATTCGCATTAGCAAAACCGCTTTTTTATGCGAGTTTATGTGCCCTAACCTCGAAGTTTCCCATTCGGGTGCCCTAACCTCGAAGTTTCCCATTCGGGTATATGGACAACGAGGCGTAAACGAAGAGTATGATAAACGGTGCTGGAGAAAGTGAAAGTGTACACTCGCACAAAATGGGTTCACTTTGCGCAGCAACCCACCTGAAATGTTTTGTTCTGGCAACGTGACTTAGTGTAGAACAATTCCAGCGGCCGTTTTTTATGTGGATAATTTCCCAGCCCAGTCAGCCATAACCTCCTGCATCAGCAGTGCCAAGCTACCACGTTAATGCAAAATTAGAAGCACTGGGTGTGCATGGCTAGTGAGGAGTCCTAATGCTACAGCTTTTCTACCGTAGGAGTGCCGTAATTCAAAGTCCTAAGAGATTAGCTCTAATTCCCAGTCGTGAAATAGTTCAAATCTTCACCTTTTCTGAAGGAACAGTTGTAAAACCCGGTTTCTAATGCTTGTCTCACTACAGTGCACGTGGAATTAAAGGGGCCATGCAGACAAAACACACGTTTGGTTCATTCGAAAGGATTGCCTCATTAGAATTATACTGACACCACTTTTAACACACACTTCGCTCAAGTAAGCTACATAATTAGGAAAAAAAGTGCACGAATGGCCATTCGACCCACTAGCCCATTTCCCGCAACAGAACGTATGATGTCATATGTGCCCTGCTGTGCGATTGGCTGAGGCTGGCAAAAGCATAGAAGTACCGATGCGCACTGCTGTTGGTACTGGGCGCACTATGCTTGTTTCAGCTGCACGGCAGTCCGCCGATTAGCGTGAGCCACGTCTTACGTGACCCTCTTTGTCAAGCTAACCCCAGTTTCACAAAACAATTTATTTTCTACTGTAACGAAAACAAGCCAGGTGTAAATGCGGTCAAAAACAAAGCAACAGCGGAAAACGGTCCATGGCTGGGTATGGTAGCGCCACCTGGGAGGACTGGCGGCAAGCAAAGCTGCAGAGCCAAATGACGCACTGGAAGTTCGTTTGAATACCCACCCTTGTGACTTTATTGCAGACGTCGCGGAAACACACAATTCGACGGGAGAATCAAAAATCTAACCTGAATCGATTCATTTGTTAAGTGCTCAGTTTGTCTCATTAACTTCTGGCCGGCACATTGTCTAGTGCGGCACGAGGTCGCGGGTTTGATTCCTGGCGGCCGCTTTTCTGATGGAGGCGAAAAGCGAAAACGCCCGTGTGTACGAGATTTCGGCGCAAGTTATTAAAGATCCCCTGGGGGTCAAAATTAATCCGGAGCCCTCCACTATGGCACGCCTCATCGCCTGCGCTGCGTCGGCACGTTAAACCAAACAATCAATCAACATTGCCTGTGCAATAAACATGTGCTTGGCGGTGTTCAGGGCCAGCGACGTGTGAACAGTGGTGCGGTTCTCGTTGCAGGCCTACGTCGTCCTGGGCCAGTTCCTGGTCCTGAAGAAGAACAAGGACATCTTTGTCGACTGGATGAAGGACGTCAGCGGTGCCAACAACAAGCAGGCCACCGACTGCTACCAGTGCCTGTACGACTGGTGCCACGAGTTCTTGTGAACTCGGGGGCAGCTAGCAGCGGACTGTACATACCTTGCGTGTTTTAACCTGTGGGCAGCGTCCTCCTTGTCCAGGTCCCATTTTTTACATGTTTTAAGACAATAAAGGTACTTCCCGGCTCCACGTTGTCTCTCTCTCTCCTCTCTGCTTGTGTGGACGTGCTCGTCAAAGGGGCCACAGAAGCAAATGCAACCTCTTGGTTTTTAAAGAAGTAGCCATTGGCCACTCAATCGTAATTGGTCTGGCCAATCTGCACAAACGTCGTGTGGAGGCAGGCCAATGATGAAGCAGGCCGTAGTTTTGAACTCCTGAAGAGCATGAATAAGAGTTACAGAGGGAATGGAACTGGTTTGCACAACAGCACGTTGTGCTCGGGCCGCTAATGATTTGATCATAAAAACGACTTTTTTTTCCTCTCCTTACCCCGCCTCGCCATGTGGTTGAAGCATCAGTCCTAGATTGAATGGAAAAGTGAGTGTGTTAGGGTTGGCCAAGAGGGAACATTTGTTTGCCTGGGAATATTAAAATGAATTTGAAAAAAAAAGTCCCTGCATTTTGCAGCTGTCCGATTCCATAGGGGCGATTTCCCATACAAGCCGGTGAACTCGCCAAGCGTTGCAGTCCCAGACAAGGGCCGAGCACCAGGCCGGGGAGTCGTACCTATTTTACCGGTATGTTCCCGGTGGCCACCAAGGAACATAAATGCACATGGTAACTTCCACAGTCACAGTGGACACTCAACTTCTGTAACCGCCTGTGGCACAAAAAATTTACAACCGCTTCACCTGGAGCATTTCCTGACAAGTCTGGTAACTTCCCAGCACAAGATCCCTGTTCAGGTGGTGCTTGTACCAATTTTACTGTGTTGGTGCCCAGCAGTACCAAAGTACCTACCACTTTGATGTAACCATATGGTACGGTCTGACATGATGGTACGGTTTCTGGGATCCCAGGCATGGAGGGCGCCTGTACCCATTTTATTCTGGTGGGTGACCAGCGGCTCAAGTCAGGGAGCAGGAGCCCTCCACGCCTGCCACAGTGGTGTTAGGGGGCGTTTTCCAAGCCCCGTAATCCCCAGCCAAGACAGTACTAGGGGGCGCTTGTACCCTTTCGACTGGTGGGTTCCCAGCAGTCCCTGACCTCGCCTGAAGGGGTTCGAGGGACCTCGCCACGGCTGCTTGGTCAAGCTCCAAGCATGTCCAAGGCTTACAGAATGGAAATGGGGGAATGGGTCCTCGTGAAATTCATCCGTCCCGCTTACGGGCCACCATGAAAAGTCAAAGGGTCTGCAAAGGATCCTGAATGCCGATTTGGGTCTGCTCTGTAGAGAAGGACGTAACTTAGTGATACAAAGAAGTCAGCTGACCCTACTCGGGGATACATTTTCTGTGTATAGTTTCGTAATACAATTTACTTGGCATGGAACTCTGATTCTTGGGTTAGCTGTGATGGAAGAGAAGAGCTTTTTTCAATTTACTACAGTGTCAAGGCTTGCACTATATAAAAATAATTAAATCTAGTGATGCATTCCAGCGCAAACTTTGCATCAACGAAGCAGGTCTCGACTGCAATGAAGGTGGGTCTGTCGACCACTACCTATTGGCTTGTAGACGATTTTCAAGGCCCAGAGCTCAGATATCGGCTCCTTGAGGCGTTTCTTTGCTATCTGAAATTGCCTTATCTGTGCCGGCTTTCATTTGGTGCTTGTGAAATGGGCTCTTCCGCTGGGATGTTTGCTCAACCCTTAGCTGCATAGGAAAGTGTTTTATGCAGAAATGCATTATAGTCGGGGGTTGTCGTGCGTCCCTTGGCCGGCGTCCGCAGCGCGTCTGATGATGATTGTGGCATGATGCCCCTAGGGATTGGCCAACAAACAATCCATCACGAGATAGCTTCGCGTTCAACCACCATCGTCATCTTCCCGTAGGGGAACCGCTGAGAAGAAGAAGGAAAGAAGACAAAGCTGCGAAGAGGAGGGCTGCGTGAGTTTGATTGTGGCATGATGCCCCTAGGGATTGGCCAACCAAACAATCCATCACGAGATAGCTTCGCGTTCAAGCACCATCGTCATCTTCCCGTAGGGGAACCGCTGAAGAAGAAGGAGAAGAAGACAAAGCTGCGAAGAGGAGGGCTGCGTGAGTTTTGGCTACCTAAGAAGGGCATGACTCGTACATTCATATCTGGAGACATCTTAAAAGAGGCCATCGCTTCGGCAGAGCTCCAGTCGCCATAGGGCGGATACGGGTCCTGCAATAGAATTGCCGCTCTGCAATCTCTTCGTCTCCTGATCTTTCGCATCAAATTTCTACGCTATCCCCGGACATTATTCTGCTTCAGGAAACGTGGCTATCTCCTTCAAAATCTTTCGCTGTTCGCAACTTCAGATCGTTTCGCTTGGATTTTAATTTCAACCGCCTTTTGCCACAGGGCGTCAATCTCGTTCACGTTGTCGACAAGTGACTGCGAAATCCTCGGGGTTGACCTCTATTTCCCGAATACCGCTCCCTTATCTGTGATCAACGCATACTTCCCATCTGGAGTAATATCTACGAGACCATTGGACGCAGCCCTCGGTTCCTGCAAACCCCACAGCGTTCTCGCATGTGATTTCAACTCTCACCATGTATTCCGGGACTTCCGTACAGATGCCTGTGGGCGCCGGTTGTGGGAATGGATTGGTGACAACAACATGACATGCCACAATTCTGGTGCGGCAACTTGCGTGATGGGTCAATCCCGCTCGGCTGTGGACTTGACTCTTTCAAAGCCATTCTTGGTAGTCAATTGGGAAACAATTTCGGATGCAACCAATAGTGATCATGTTCCTTCGCTTTTCGAAATTTTATGCCCCGTGCGTACTCCCAGCCGCAAAATACACGCATTCGTAAATGATGAACCGCTTTGCTAAGGAATTACGAGTGGCCCTGTCTACGATGGCCCAAGAGAGAAGAGCATACGGCCGCAGAGGTTTTAAATTAAATTAACGATGCAGCCGTGAGTTCCAAATTCACAGTCCTCGGTAACTAGGGATACGATCAGCCCGTGGTGGAACGAGGAGTGTACGTATGCAACACAGACGCAGAAATGCAGCGTGGAAAAGACTGCTCCGTAATCAGTGCCCTGCGAATTGGAGTAGCTTCAAATTCATCCGCGCTATATTTAAGCGGACTAACAATAAGGCAAAAGAGGAGTATAAGTCGCCCCGCTTTGCTTTACTCTCGGACCCACGGAAAAAAAGACACCTATTTCGATTTTTGCGCAGTTGGAATGTGCTCCTCCAGAGCAAAACATTGAATCAGTTATCAGCTCCCCGGATGAAATCCAGGATTTTATTAACCAGATTGCGCAGGGCTTACATGCACGTTTCACTTCGGCATTACCACCAGTCCTTGCGAGACTCTGTCAAGACAACTTTGAGGAGGTGACCCTTCAGGAGATTGGCGAGGGCTTGAGCCATGTCCCTGATGCGGCTCCTGGACTGGATGGTATTACAGCCCATATGCTAAACTCTTGTTCAACGAGTGTCCCGACTCACTGCTACAAGTGGTTAACCATTCCCTACAGCATTCATGGGTTCCAATTGAGTGGCGCTGGCAAAGATCATCCCCCTCCTTAAAAACAAGGTCTTGGATACGCGTTAGATAATATCAGACCCATAGCCCTCACATCGAATTTCGTAAAACTAGAAGAACGAATCTTGCTACATCGAATTGAAAACATTTTAGAACGCGAGAACGTCTTGAACCCTAAACAGATAGGATTCAGGCCTGGCTGCTCAATTTGGTCGACCCACATTGATTTGGAGAGTCGCATTCAGCTGGCACGCCAACGTAAAGAAGTGGGCGTGTTGGTTACCCTGGATATTGCTAAAGCTTACGATAGCGTTGAATACCAAATTCTTTTTGACACTAATCCAGCGTTATCATTCTCCAGACTACATTGTTTCGTGGATTGGCACTTTTGTCGGATAGAAAATTCTTTTGTTCACAGCAGGGCCTGTCCTCTCCAATATACAGTCAAAACTCGAGGTGTTCCCCAGGGCTCCGTTCTCTCTCCCGTGCTGTTCAATATTTTAATGAGCTCGGTTCCGGTAAATCCAGACATTCAGGTGTATATTTACGCGGATGATATTGCTTTTTTCACTTCAGACAGGGATATACACACGTTGTATCGGCGTATGCAGTCGTATGTAAGCGCCTTAGAGGCTTGGCTTGATGGCCTTCGCTTGACCCTAAATGTGAACAAATGTGCTCTGCTTCCATTTCCAGTGAGCGGCCCAGTCTTCATATCTCTTAGTTGGCCGGCAACAGGACATTCCTCAGGTCAATTCCTTTAAAATATCTGGGTATTTTGTACGAATATACCCTCAATTGGCGTATCCACACATAGATTACATTACTACCAAAGGGGCTCGGGCCGTGTCATTCTTGAGAGGGCTAAGTCACAAAAGATTGGGCATGCGTCGTGACACCCTACTAAGATTTACAAAATGTACGTCCGACCAATTCTAGAACTTGGATGTGTGCTATTCTCCGGGAGTCCCCACTACAAACTTCGCCCGTTGATAATGCTCGAAAGACAAGCTCTACTTTTATGTCTGGGGTCTTCCCCGTTATGTACCAATTAAAATTTTATACATGGAAGCCCGTATTCCTCAATTAGTCTCACGCATGCATTCCCTCACCGTGGATGCATTTTTACGAGTTATGGAATCAGCCCATATCCAGGCCGCAAACTGCCTTCGTTACATGGCCTTCAGTTGTTCTTCGGTAGTTCATGGCCGCGGTTCAAACATCCACAGGCGGCCTTTGTTCAATCTCTGCTTGGCCCATTAATTGTGGCACTCTTGTCGGCTCCAGTAGCTTGACAGAGTGTCGCACTTAGATATTTTTTTTGATAAAATCTTTCCCTCTAACGCGAAATTACTCCCTCTGAACCTTTTAACATGCCTCCTACAGAATCATCTGAACGGTTTCCCATTCCACGCCATTGTGCAACCGATGCTTCTATCCGGGAGGAGAGGGCAGGCGTAGGTATTTTTCTCCCGGTCTAGATTGGTGCCTTTTCCCTCCGGCTGCCTAACTTACTACATCCTTTCCACGCAGAATTTCTCGCAATAGTCTTGGCCCTTCGTAAGCTTAGGTTCTTCGAAACGACAGGCAATAATTCTCACGGATTCATTTTCTGTTTGTTCTGCCCTTACTTCTTCAACTTCATCCCCCCTACGTCGAGTCCTTGCTTCTTTAGCGCCTTCCTCCCTTCGTGAACTTCGTTTGGTCTGGGTACCTGGACATGCAGGTATCTGGCTTAACGAATCGGCGGATGCTCTGGCGGGAATGGCATTAAGCGGTCCAGTAGTGGAGGTTCTGCCGCCCATTCCCTCATTACTTCGGCTCGCTTCCGAAGGCTGTTGTTTACTACAAAGTCTGCCTGATTCTACCTACGACGACTCGGAGCTCGAGCACCTCCGGTACTCATGGAAGTGCAGCATAAGCCAGTCGCGAGCTTGTGAAGTAACCTCACTAGCTTTCGCTGTCGCGTGCCAATTTAAATTATTACTGCACCGCTCTAATCTGGCCCTGTCGCCGTTATGCGCCTTTGCAAAGAACCGGAAACAATCGACCATTTCTTCTTCTCCTGCCGACGGTTCTCCTCGATAAGACGAAGATACCTAGAAAGTACATGCAGCGGCTAAACCTCCCGCTGTCTGCTACAGTTATTTTGTCATTCGGGGCGAAGGAACTGGGATTCTGCCACGGGATCTTTGCAGTGCGTTGCACTCATTCATCCTGGAATCAGGCCGTCTGCCGTGCTAGACAGCATTTAGCTTAACTGGAATTTTCTTGTCAAGAATATGCGCGCCAAGCTCACTGCTTCGTCTGTACCACTTTCTTCGTGGTTTCTTACTTCCAATTTTCATTAAATGGTTTCGTTTTTACCTTTTTTCTTTCTTTCTCCTAATCTCCTTACTTTATTCTCTACTCATCTACTGCTAATCCATCCTAATAATTAAAAAATTTTATCTTCCCTTCAAAAATTACCTAATTTCTTTCGGTAAGGCGCCCATTTCCTGGCCAATTCCCCTGAGTGGGTACGCGCCATTTCACTGGAACCACCACCACCACCACCGTTATCCTCCTCGGCCGGCGCATCTTCCCGATCTGAACCCGGTCGAAGAGCGGCTCATCGCGCCTCGACTCCCCTTCATGAGCATCAGGCGGCTGACTCGAGGCAACGGGCAGTTTGGAATCAAGGGACAGGCGGTGAACGTGCCCATCGACGTATCGAAGGTTATGCGGTGCCTTCCTCGCATGGTACCCGAGGACGTTGCGTTCGACGTTCGCATTTCTGCATCCTCACAATCCCCCTCGGGGAGGTGCGGAGGAATTTTTTTTTATTTGCGATAGAATGCCCGTAGGCATAAAAACGGGCACCCCTAAATAGGTTGTTATGCCAACGGGCATTATATTCCGTTGATTTTTCTCAGCTCTTATCTTTCCAACCTCTCTAAATTACCTCGTATTTAGAAAAGCTCTTTTTTCCAACCACTGAAGATTGGACGATACCTTGATTGGGTATGTGGCGTTCACTAATGAACATCAATTAGCAGCATTCCCAAGTTTTAAAACAGTAAGAATTTTACGCTCTGTATAATCGGCGATATGCCTGATATGGTTAGGTTTCGCTTGTGCATGGGTGAACTGGAGTGTAGGTCATGGAGGAAGGAATTCTTTGCTTTCCTCCATGGTGTAGGACTCTATGAACCAAAGAGGTGCTAATAGATAACGAGCGCTGCTCTGAGGGCAGGCACAAAATAGCTTTAAGTTTTTTTTTAATGCAGAGCATTTCAGTAACTCACGATGTCACCCGCGTTGACGTCCGTAGTCGTAGTACGCACCCCTCCCCCTACAATATATAAAAAGATATACTATCCGGCGCCTGGTTTCGATCCCTCGACCCTGCGGGCGGAACGCAATGTACATGGTGCTCTACCCACTGCGCCACAAAGCCGACACAGAATGGGAGGCTACGAACGCGCCTTATATCCTTGACTCATTCAAACTACGCCAAGAAGCTGCTGATACAACGCATTCACTACCACCAACTCCCCAAACACTAAACGTTAACGCAATACACCCACACAAGCATATCGGGCCAGCGGGCGCCACACCCTGATTGGTCCGTTAAAATGACGTCACACACACATTAACCGGATGTGACGTTTGATTTTTTTTTCTCTCACCAGGGCAGTCATTTGGCAGCGCGAGTTCAGAGGACGTAGAGTTCCTGTATATGCTCCCTACGGGGCTTATACAGGAACTCCAAGAGGACGGTTCTCTGTACCGTGGTTCATCGTTAGTGCAACGCCAGGCAGCCAGGTTCGAGTGATGTCGTTACGCGGAGTTCTAGCTGGCGACAGCCAACTCAAATTCATGTGCTGGTTGCGGCTGCGCTTGTTGCCGTTTGTGGAGACCTGCACATTTAGCTTCGTTGGCCACAACACTCCCCGGCTGTCCGAAGCAGTGTCGCGCTTGCGTTGCCGGCCGGCAGATTTCGCCGTTCTGTATGTTGGGGGGAACGATCTAGATCGGACCGGCGCAGATCCGCAGCGGATATGTGACAGCATCAAGGTTGTACAGAGGAAACCCTCGCACTATTTTGTTTGTGTGAAGGCGGGATGGACATTAAATGTCGCCCTATTTTTGTTGTAGGCCCTGGGACCCAGCTGCAGCGCGAGGTGGCCCCCGCCGTGTACGTCTTCACGGTGCTGCCTCGTTGCTTCCAGTCGGCAAGCGCGAGTTCCACTCGTCGCTTGCTGAAGAGGAAGCTAACGGCCACCCTGAAGCGTATGCGGGACGTCTACATACTGAACGCGAGGTAACAAACGAGCTCGTATAGGCCTACGTGTATTGTTTTGTTTCTAGTGGCTACGTATAACTATATTTCTAACGCTGTCTTAAAAAATAGAAAATTTTACACAACGTTAGCCAGTTTTGCGTGAAAGTATGTGTATAAAGGTACCATTCTGTTGTAAAAAAAAAGTTGACCGACCCGTGCTTCGCCTGCGACGTCGCTGTGTTCTCGAAATGCATGTTATCAAACTTGCCGTACCCCCTAGCGTTTGCACTGAAGTACGCTCATAGAGTCGGAAATAGAAGCTAAAAGTCCCACTTTGTATGAAACTTCGGAGAAGTCCGCCTTACAAAATTATTAATGGCAGAGTTCCACTAAATGTTTGCTACATGGTTTACATTAGGGTCCGAATGTCATTTGAACCAAATGTCATTTGACTCAAATGGGGTGCTTCGAATGTCATTCAGCATCCCGTGCTACACTACAATTTCGATGGTATTTGAAAGATTTCACAATTGCTCGCCGTGCTGTATTGGCACTGTTGTCGCCCCGTTACGTTTTCGTACAATAATACAACGATCAAATGTAGGAGCAGTCTAAGGCAGTAAAATGATGTCAAATTAGAAGAGGCACCAGTTTTTACTCTAATGTGGCGGCTGTCTTGCGTGTTTTTTTTTTGCGACTGACCCACTGGTTTTGAAAGTATTAAAATTAAATATGTCTGTTTCATATTTTAAGTAAATCAGTAGTGAACAAAGTTCCACAAACAAAAATATTTTGTTTGTTTTACGTACAGAAGTAGTATATTTTTTATTGCCAATCGAAGATGCCGCTTGCGAGAGTGCTAGAAATGGCATTTGAAATCCCAAATGTCTCTTTTGGTGCTTATTTGGCTCGAATCTCATTTGAGCCGAATGTCATTTCAAAACATAGTGTAGCAGGGGCATAAAAAGAACTTATTTATGGCAGAGGCACACTAAATGTTTGCATACATGGTTTAAAAAGAACTTAGTAGTGAACCGATGCCAGCTTCGCATTTCTTCGCGAGTCCTGTTGTTACCAAACATTAAATATCTGTACTGTGAAGTGTGCTTGCATTTGCCCTGACAGTCTGCTTGCTTTGTTGTTGAATTTGTGCACAGCACCGTTTCCTGAATGCGACCAAACAGCCGAAGCGGTCCCTGTTTTCCACGGATGGATACCACGTGTCGAGGGATCGTGGCATCGACGAACGAGATGTCCGCGATCCTTGTGAAGGCGCTGGCCAGGCGGTACGGGCGGGGCATTCTCTCGCCAGACCGAGCTGCACCTGGTGCCAAGTACACCTTCTCCCGCTGTGTCCGCTGTGGAGCCAAGGGCCACGAGAGGAACGACTGCCTGCAGTACTTCTCACCGTCCTGAGGTGCAACGAGGCACCACCGAAGACCATCGGCTTGCTAAAACGGCCCTTTTCAGGGCCACATATTTGCCAGCCATGCGAGATTCGCTGCAGCCAACCCTTGTCACCCCGTAACCTGCTCTCTCTAGTGGTATGGTCAGCATAAAACCCTATTTGGTGAATAGGTGGTGGAAAAAAACTACTTGCACATTCATTGCAGTACAGGCAGCCATGATTTGTGCTCGCCCTAGGCCGAGAGTTGCACTTTCTTTTTATATGCTCTTAATTTCGAAATTCTCGACTTGCATGTACACCTTCTCCCAAACACGAATCAGAAATGGTTTGTTCCACACAGTTGATGAAGCCTCAGTGCCACCCGCCGTGGTGGCTCAGTGGGCTAAGGGCGTTGCGCTGCTGAAGCACAAAGTCAGGGGTTCCATTCCCGGCCGTGGCGGCCACTTTCTGATGGAGGCGAAAAGCAAGAACGCCCGTGTGTGCAAGCATTTTGGGCGCACGATAAAGATCCCCAGGTGGTCAAATTAATCCGGAGCCCTCCACTACGGCACGCCTCATTGCCTGCGTTGTGTCGGCGCGTTAAAACCCTACAATCAATCAAGCCTCAGCGTGTCCTCTGCCCTAGGGAATTTGCTGCTAATAGCCATGCCACATTGTTTCTTTCGGCAACCACTGATTTGCACCAGATGCCCACTTGCTTCCATTTACTCAATGGTGCATGGCTGTGTCTGCTTAACACATCATTTCTGCTTGCATTGCAGATACTATATATACTGTTAAGCATCAGCTAACCTGAACCAAAGTAATTAAGGCTAGCAATTTGGAAAGGAGTCCTCTAAAATCAAAATTCAAAATACCAGTGCAGATGTTTGTACGAGGCATGCACAAAAAAAAAAAAAGTTCCTGCGATTTTGCAGCCGCCCCATTCCATAGGGCGATTTCCCGTGCAAGCCGGGTGAACTTCCCAAGCGTGTAGTCCCACACAAGGGCCGAGCGCCAGGCCGGGAGTCGCTTGTACCTATTTTACCGGTAGGTGCCCGGCGCCATCAAGGAAAACGAATTCACATGGTGCCTTTCCACAGCCACGATGGACGCTCACTCGCAACCGCCTGTGGCAGGACAAGCCGCCAGACTCTTTCACCCCCGGCAATGGCGCAACGCGGCATGATGGCCGGGGGCCCGCCAGATGGACAAGGGTCAGGGGCCCCTCGATAGGGTAAAGGCAGCTTTCCAGACGTGAAATCCCCTTTCAAGGGTCCGCACTCGACCAGGGACGCTGTACTCATTAAAGAAACCGGTGGGTGTCCGGCGTACCAGGATTCGAAACCCCGGACCTCCCGCATACGAGGCGAGTGCTGTACCTTTGAGCCATCGCTGCGGTTTTTTTTTTTTTTTTTGTACGAGGCATGCACACGAAATCCTCATTATTAGCTTTAAAATAGCTCTCTACTTGCTGCTTTTCTGCATCAGAGCTTTAGGGCAGTTTACATTGGCATGTTGTAAGCTTCACAGTGCATCTCGGAGAGCTAACGCATTCTGAAATTAAATGCAGTTTCAGTGTTTTTGACCCCCGTCACATTTCTAGGCTTTGCTGCTCCTTTGGCACAAATACTTCGTTGGCCAATTTACTGTGTGTGCTTGCTGCATGAATATTGTCCTGTACTGTACTCTTGCCGCTGCTGAGAAGGGAATGATTCAGATGACAGAGCATGCATTTGAAGTCTGTGGGAGGGGTCTTTGTGGTGCAGTGGACAGTAGGAGGCTGATTATGCACAAAGATTAGTCATCGTGACTCAAAATGGCCATGGCAACCAACCTGCACCAAGCCATTTTGCTAAGACTTTATTCTGTTACCTGTTCTGTGGCTGCATTCTACCATTTTAGGATACCGCAAAGTTAGGGGGCTACTATGTAAGCTCCTTTTGCTTGAAAACAAGCGCCTTGATCTCTGATGTCTTGAGGTTTGTTGCCTTTTACTGGGTTTCATGATGGTTCTCTAAACACTTACAAACCACTGCATTGCACACACCCTTGAGAGGTTATGTATGTGACTTCTGAGCGGAGTTCGTTGGGTGGCGCCTCGAGGTAGGCCGGTTTGAGTCGCTGTAACTGCTGTAACGAGACGGCCCCTTCGCAGCCATTCAACAGGATGGTGGCGGACTTCAACGTCTTGTTTGGTACACGGTTTACGGCCATCGTAGGGGGTTCAATAAACGCCGCCTTCGGAATATCGGCAGGCTCGACTGGGATTTGTTGATACGCCTCGACGAAATACATTTTGCTAAGGATCTTTCACACTTCCAAGCGGCCTGCGAAGTACTCGATGTGGGGGAGGAGGTCACTGTCGGGCACAGCGGGGTAGCAGCGCGGCGCCCGAGCAAAGAAACCAGCGTGGCAGGCTTTCATAACCGGAATGCGCGTGCCGTGACGAACATCCTGCACGAGCCATTTGTTATTATTATTTTTTTAATTCCCATCTTTCGTAAAGCGCTGATGAAAGGGCGCTGACGAAAGGGCGCGACAGCTTCAGGAGAGAGAACTCGATGGAGAGGAGGGGATCGTATGGGGAAATGCATGTCTGATAAGCAGTCGAAAGTCTCGTGTGGAGGCGCCCCCGTTGCTGCTGGCATAGAACCTTCGCCGCCGCGACAGGCGAGAGACGTTATCGGTTACGTGGCGTCTGCTGTCGGAACGACAACGCGGAGTTACCGCTCAGTCACAGCCACCACGAAAGGAAGGCGCCTCGAATGTTCGCCGTACCAAAATACAGCCTGCCTATTCATTGAATAATCTCCACATAACACCGTTATCTCTACAAGGACGCCAATGATTAAGCGTGCACCTTATCCTCTTCGAACCCGAAGCATTCACATTTGATTTTCTATTGCAAGTGCAGAGCACTTTAGGTGCTCGCCTTGTCGTCCTATCTCGCACGCTCGACCCAAGTATATAGAGCACCAAGGCGGCGTCCCGGGGTAACGCTGTTCGCGGCGTACCCCAGAGGCTTCGAAAGCCAAGCGGTTTATATAGTCATAAGCGCTCGAAACTCGTGAAACGCTGGCGCCTGTCATACATCTAAGAAAACTATAAGTACATTTGAGGAAAAATATACGTAATTAACCCGCAGCACCCGCGTTCCGTTAGTTAAGGATGTCCGTTGGGGTGGATTTTTTTTATTTAAACGCAAAATGTGGCAGTGCAACGCCGGCCCGTGCGGGGAGAAAAGAACGAAGAGAACAGAACTCACACTGGCGCAGTTTCAGGCAGGGGGCGCGCGAGCACGGCGAAGGCGGGAAACTTGAATTTCATGGGGTGGTAGCCGTAAGCGGATAACGCCAGTACAGCCCATTATGGCGAATCACTGCTCTGCACTTCCGACAGCTTTCACATTGAGTGGAACGGCTTTAATTTTTTTGTCAAGTACAGTTACTCGTCGAGAAGATAAAACACAGACCGAAGCGTTAATATTTTAGTCATTTGTGTGTGGATTCAACGTCAAACCCCGCCTGTACCCCTCGATGTGTCAAATTTGCGTCACGCGAGAGAAAGCTGGTAATTAACAGACATAGGGCGTTGACGTTTTCGTACACAACCCCTTAAATCGGGCCTGGAAAAATATGTCTAGCACCCGGGGTATGGCACTAAACAGGAATGCATGGAGCTTTATTATTATTATTGTTGTTGTCATCCTCATCATCATCATCACCATTATCCTGCTCAAGCACACTGCTGGGCGAAGGCCTCTAGCCCCAACGGCTTCATCTCCGTTGCCAAAGACATCAAGGCGCCCAGAATACACTTATGCACATCATGCTTCGCCCCTCCCAGGTTTCAGGTTAGTGAATTTTTTAATTTGGGGTTTTGTCACGTCGCGCAATTGGCCGTTGTCGCATTACGGGTCGTGTTAGGGTTAAGTCGGAGAGTAGAGATGTAGTCGCGTTGTAATTCTTGGTATTCACTGCGGCGTTGCGTCGTTGACGAGCGCGTGACCTGTGCGGAGGAGGAGGAGGAATGCCTTTGTGAATGTCGAGAAGTCAGCCTGGCAGCGAGCTTGTCTTGCTACTCCACATGAACATGAGATGTGCGAAAGTGAAGGGAAACGAAGACACAAAAACTCATACAGACACTACAAAAGCAATAAGCACACAAACTGACAAATGCAGGATCACGCACACGGCACACAAACAGAAGTGAAGTTAAGGCAAACATTCACAGAGTTTCGTTCAGGCCGGAGTCATGGAGAAATGACACCAAAGCCCGTGTACTCCGTGTTGCCGCGGCAGTTGAGTGCCAAGGACCAATGGGGTCCCAAAGCTTCAATGGTGCATCAGCACGCAGTCCCAAAGTTGTCTTCCAGGTTAGCCGCCCGGTGTCATAACGGGGGCACACACACATTACATGTTCTATGTCATCACGGACACTGCATACTTGACAGTGAGGGGAGGCAACTCGGCGCGTCTTGTGCAAGTAGTGGCTGGTAAAAGCGACGTTGAGGCGAATGCGGTGAACGACTGCTTCGTCGCGCTTTCCCAGGCCACACGGCATTCGAAAAATGCTGGCGGGATCAATTCTGTATAATGGCTGATAATTTTGTCCCGTCCGTCCATATGGAGAGTTGTGACTGCCGCGCCACGGAGTACGCAAGTGTCGCGGCGTCACGTCTAGAGAAAGGAATCGGGATGAAGACACTAGATTGGGTGTGGGCCGCGCAAGCTGTTTCGTCGGCCACCACATTCCTATTTACCTCACAATGTCCGGGTAGCCACTGTAACACTACCTCGTGAAGCATGCTGGCAGCCTGTGTATGCAGGGTGTGTATTTCGTGGGCCAGTTGCTCGCGCGGGAATGATGCTAGTTACTGTAGCGCCACCCGTGAATATGTGAAAATCACCCACACAGAAGTTTCTTGCCCAAGAATGTACTGCAAAGCGGAGCGCAAGGCAGCAAGTTCTGAGGTCGTCGAAGTTGTTTTGTGGCTTAACCTGGCCGCAATTGTGGTGCGCGTTGATGGAACCCAGATTCCGACAGCAGATGATGTGGCCGTCACCGATCCATCAGTGTAGATATGCTTGTGGTTAGGGTAGCAATTCCACATGTGCTCTAGAGTGAAGTACTTTATGGCTGGAATTGGCAACCTTGATTTACTGTTGATGCCCGGTATTGTGGTGACGATTCGCCAGGGGGAGTACAACCAGGGCGAAAGATGAAGCGGCGCAGGGCACTTCTGACACAAGGGTGGTAGAGTGTCTTGTACCTCTAAGGCAGAGCTAGAACTCAGCGGATGTCCATGGGCCCTAGTCACCAGCCGCATATGTAGGCGAAGCTGCTCCTCTTTCATCAGTACAACTGGGTAAGAAGCGCCTAGACTCTCGTATGGTCCCCAGCGTAGAAGTTGTCTTCGGAAGACCCAAACAAAACCGCAGAGCTCTGGCCTGCATACTTTCTAACAGCCTTGTATTGGTCTTGGAAAGAGGGCCGAGTACTGGGAGGCTGTATCGGAGCAGTCCTTCGCAGAGTGCTGTGTAGAGACGTAGGAGGGGCCCAGCAGAACAACCTTCTGAGCCGCTGGTCAGCATGCGTAGCACCTGAGCAAAGGAGCCCAGTTTCTCCTTCAGAAGACGAACGTGGGGGGACCACGTCATCGACCTGTCAAGTGTTACGCCCAGGAATCGGTGTGAGTCCACAAAGGGTATGGGGACCCCCTTCCACTGAAAGATGATAGCGGGAGACGCCTGGTGAAGGCTATTGCCGCACATTTCCTAGCCGAGATTTCGAGGCCACGTCTTGTCAAAAAGTCCGCAATAGAATTGATGGCTTTTTGAAGGCGAGCTTGTAAAACTCGCCTGTTGCGGCCAGAGCTCCAGATGCAGATATCGTCAGCATAGAGCGATATTTCGACACTGGGTGGCACGCACTTCTCAATTCCAATGAGGCTGATATTAAATAGGGTTGGGCTTAAACTGCCGCCCTGTGGCACACCTCGCGTGACATTGTGAGGGGCTGTTTCGCCGTATTTCGTGGACATAAAGACGGATCTGTCAGACAAATAATCGGATATCCACGCATACATGCGACCTCCGATGGCTACCGACTCCAATGCAGATCTTATTGCCTCATGTGCCACACAGTCAAAGGCTGCTTTAATGTCAATGAACACTGCTAGAGTGATGCGACGCTGGGCTTTCGCACTCTTTACGTCATTGACAAGGGCAATCACGTTGTCGATGCTGCTGCGGGAATGTCTGAATCCAGTCATCTGTGGGCATACACGTTCCGCTCTGTCAAGTCCCAGTCTAGGCGAGCAAGGACCATCTTCTCCATCAGTTTCCCCACGCAGCTCAGAAGTGCGATGGGGCGGTAAGACTCAATTTCAGTAGGAATTTTGCCGGGTTTGAGCACGGGAACAAGGCGACCGCGCTTCCAGCCCGGTTCGAGGCGGCCCGTTTCCCAGCTGTGGTTGTATGTGCCGAGAAGGAAGCGCTTAGCTTTGTCTCCAAGGTGTGACAAAGCTGCATAGCTTATGCCATCTGGGCCCGGTGCAGAAACCTTGTTTACGGAAGACAAGGCAGCAAATAGTTCTGCCATTGTGAATGGCTTGTCCATGACGGTCACACTTGCAGAGGGCAGAGAGACATCGGTCAGTCTGGCAGGTGAGACTGGAGCCGAAAAGGCTGTGACCTTGGTGCAGAAATCTTCAGCGACGTCTAGATCACGGCAGTTCTGTCGCAAAGTGATACAGAGGAAAGGATGCAGAGCAGTAGGTGGTGCCCGTAGGCTGCGTACTAAGCTCCAAATCCTCGTACGAGGTTTTCGGGGGTCTAATTTTGAGCAGAACGACTGCCATTCCCGCTTAGCCAATTTCTTCATATATCGCTGTACGTGCCTCTGTACACGTCTAGCGGCTTGTATATCTTCGGATGTTCGTGTTTTGCGAGCACGCCTTTCAGCCCTGCGACGCACCGCGCGGAGCCTTTGGTACTCCGCATCGGCCACAGAGAACCTCGAGGGTAGACGGAAAAACTTCGTACAGGAGCTTCTCTCCCGTGTCATGGCGTTTATTAGGTCGCTGTACGATTCAAAATTCCCATCGAGCTCCTCAATAAGAGCAGAATACAGAGACCAATCCGGGCAACGAATTTCTTGATTGAAGGGCCCTCCACAGAGACCATCCAGCAAGATATATGTGGGCAGGTGATCGCTCCCATGTGACTCGATGTCGACGTACCACTGGGCCCTACGTGACAGTCCGAGGGAGACCATGGTGACATCTAGTGTGCTCGATACTGCGCCTCGTCTGAACGTGGGTTCGCCGGTATTAATGACAGCCAAGCCGTTACGGCAAGCCGCATCGAAGAGGCGCCTGCCTCTAATTGTGGTCTTAATGCTGCCCCAGGAGGGATGCTGCGCGTTAAAATCTCCAGTTAACACTTGCGGTGCTGGTGTCGTGCGTACAATGTGCTGGAGCCGATCCACGTTAAATGCAGCATCAGGTGGAATGTATGCCGTGATAAGGGTAAACTGCTGCGCATAACTTTTAATAGTCGCTGAGACATACTCGTTTGTGTCGTCTGGAGGCAAGGTATGCTCCATGTACGTCAGGTCGTTCCTGATCGCGAGCAGAACTCTTGAAAGAGCCTCACCTGCTCTAGACTGCAAAACAGTGTAGCCAGAGAGCCGAATGTTTGCGTGTAACCGCGTCTCTGATATTGCGATAATTGGAAAGCGGTGATGCTGTATGAACTGTCGGAAGTCCGGAAGGCGGCTCCGAAGACCGCATGCGTTCCATTGAAACACAGTGGCCTTGTTCCGTATTTCCAGAGTTTTTGGTGTCACAGCTCCTATCGCCATTGCGTGAGGAGAGGCAATACAAGGTCAATGATTGTGCCTATGCCCTTGGCCACCGGAGATGAAAGCGGAGCCAGGAAAACTCGAATGGCTTCCACAACTGAAACGATGAGCGTAAAAATGTTGCCAGAGTTTTGGTGGACACGGCACCTGGGCCTCTTCTGGTTTGCCTGCTGACCGGAAGACTCCGCTGTCGCTGTCACAATCGACGACGCAGCTGCAGGCGCTGTCTCGCTTGAGGACGCAGCTGCAGGTGGAGGAAGCGACTCCGACGTCTCCATGGATGCCGACTCGGATGACGGCATGGGTGTCGCTGTAGTGGGCGCCGCAGGTTTCACGGTTCCGCAAGCAGGCAGGGGCCGGACGTCATCGCCGAAGCTTGCATCTGAAGTGTTGGAAGCTGGCGGTTGCCTTTTGGCGGCCCTCTGGGTTCCTGAAGAGGACTTTTTCCAGGCAGCACCCTTCCCCCGCTGCTCATGCAGGGTCACCTTCGTTGACTTGTAGTAAATGTTTTTGTCCCCCTTAAGCTTGTGTATGGCCTTCTCTTTCCGAAGGACCGGATAGCGGGAAAACGTCGACTCGTGACTGTTCCCACAGTTGGGGCACCGAAGATTATCAGCGTCACACGCAGAACTTTCGTGACTGCCACCGCACCGAGCACAGCGGCTCGGAAGTCTACACATGGTTGCCACGTGGCCAAAATACTGGCACTTGGTGCATTGCCTGGGCGTCTCAGCATAAGGATATACGCGGTAGCGCGTGTTGCCTAGGAAAACGTGTTCAGGCGCTGTTTCAGTTGCAAATACAATCCGCACGCTCTTAGATAACTTGCCTAGACGACGCACAGATTTGACAGGTGTTTTCTGACGCAGAGCTACGAGGATTTCAGGCTCCGACAGATCAACTGGAACATCTGGGACATCTCTGATCACTCCTGCTCCGCACTCACTCGAGGGAGGCTCATACGCCTGGATAGGGATGCCTGAATGGTTTTTATTTTCAGGAGACGTGCAGCAGCGTCAGCGTTTCGCGTGTCCACTGCTAGAAGGTTTAGCCGATAGTTTGGCCTTACTTGAAGGTCTTCATCTGGTGCCATAGACTCGAGGCCACTTTTCAGAGCGAGCGGATTGAAACGGGTAATGACGCTCTCCACCTTTGTGGGTTTCAGAATTACTATACGCCCGTGCTTCGGAAATTTAATGATAGGCTGGCAACTGAGAGTCAGATGCTGTCTCTTAGAGCCACGTCGCCGTTTAGGAGGCGTCACGGTCTGGAAATTTTCTTGCTCGTCCGTACTCCTCGAGTTTTCTTGAGCATACATAATTGTGGCAGAGGTTGGCATCCTCATCATCTGGCAGTGGTTGATCAGAAGGGCAAGGAGATGAGGGGGGACTTGCCTGACCAGCTGGTATCGGCGACGATTCCAATGAGGAGGCGTTAGGGGCGTCTTCGGAGACGTTAGGAGCGTGTTCAGAAGCCGTTTCGGAGGTTGCCTGATGAGAGGGGTTCGTCTCCACGTGACCGGTAGCAGCCCCCGGAACGGGGCCAGAGAGGTGACATCCAGACGTAGCACTCGGCAGCATACTAGGAGGCGAGCCCGGCGGCAGCCCTGGCGGGGCTGCGCCCGCCGCAGGAAGCGTGTCCTTGGCTGATGTGACTTACCAAATTCGACACGCAAAACGTCGAAACTTATTTAAAATGAACTGCAAGGAGAGGCAAGTGCAGCCGGACGAACGCGTCTTCTTCCTCTTTCTCTGCGGCTTGCACTGTACAATATTGTGGGAATTTTCACGACGGGGGGCGCTGTACGGAGCATGAGTTACATGAGACATTTCTGCGAATGAAAACTCGAAATCCACCGTGCAGGGAAATGTGATGTACAGCTTTCTAGGAAACTTCGCAGTTAACAAAAAATTCGTCCTCGTCCGTTTTCCGTCGCTGAAACAATCGCAAAAAATCACACAGGCACCTGCACGATTCGAGCCTGTGTCTGGTAGACCAGGCAGAGTTAGTGTGAGTCGTCTTACCCATTGAGATACGACGGTGAGTCAGTACGCGAGAGTAAAACGGCTTATTCCTCGCCTGTAACGGTGCGGAGTACCTTAGGACCTCCCAATGTCCGTCCTCGTCCATCTGCAGGCACACCACCATCAAGTAAAATTCGATTTGAGCCGTGAGTTTCAGTTTCATTTAGGGAATAATCAAGGCGCAACTCACGACTCAAATTGAATGACGGTCGGGGCGCAAATCGGATGTCAATCGGGGCGCAACTTGGACGTGATTTCGAGTCCCCGTACTCCGCAACCTCGCCATCATCCCAGGGGTGGATGTGCTGCAATTTTCCCCTAAAATTCTGGTCTATGCGATATTTATATTCATTGTAAAACTTGAATAAAACTCGCAGAGATCTTCAGCTTACTTCTTTTAATTTTTTTCGCACTGTGAAGGGTTCGCATAATAAATATTAGGATTGCGGTATTTACTTACATCGGATAGAAGTTGATCAAGACAAAGTCGATTAACTGGCGCAGTGGACTGAAGACCACAACTTGCTGAGGAGCTCTTCAATATTTGGTCGTACGCATATAGAACTCAATACAAAACTGAGCGGCTCAGTCCAACACGAGAGATGTTACTGCGTGTAACCATGACTCGCTGTGGTGTAGTGCTTGGGATTTTTCTGATACGAGCTGTGTGGTTGTGCCTTCTTGTTTTTCTGTGTACTCGCGCTTGTGCGTCTCTAGTTTTATTGCATTAGCCTTACCAGCAAATACTACCCTGAGATTAGAATTTATTTTAACGGTTATTTTTGTTTCATAAGGTATGGCGAGAACAAGCAAAGCCATATGTGACGTCACCTGTAAAACAGTGGGACTTCTCAATAATCAGTCCTGGATCGTCCGCGTACTGGCCGGCCCGCGATCCGGCGCTCGATGTATTTCTACAAGACCTTTGGACTGCCTGCGTACCGTACAAGACTGGTAAATAGAGGAGGCCGAATATTCCCGGCGTGTAAAGTGCTACTTGAAGCAGCCTTGTTGCCATGTGATAATATTTCTCAAAACCTCACAGCGCAAAAAATAAAAAAAAATCGTGCGGATAAAAATGTGCCCACATGAGTTCAGAAACGTAGTAAACATAATGGTAAACAACGTGGGAGCGTACAAATGCAGAGAAGACATGCAGTTCAGCTCATGCTGTATTTAGTGGAAACAACACTGGTAGAAAGAGACGTCAATCAGCGAAGGCCCGTCTTCGGGTGTATACGTTTCACTGTACCGGAAAAGACGAAGACGGAGGAGGAGGCACACAGGACGCTAACTACACTTTAGTTGAAGAGAACTTCCATTCTTCCTGTGACTTCCTCGCCAGACTCGCTAGAAAGGAAGTCTGGCGAGCATCCTGTGTGCTTCCTTTATCGAGCTCGTTTTTTTAAAGACGACAGTGTTTCTTGTACTAGTTGAACTCGAAAATGTCTGTCTGGAAGTAATCAGTTTCTGCGTTTTACAGAAGGTCTACCAGGGCACAATGGACAACAGGACAGGGGAAGATGCAGATCCCGATCACGGCAAAGAACGAAGACGGAAAAACGATCAACTGATCAAGAGGAGTCAAGATTGAGCACGAGATTTCACCATCGAGGAAGCACTTAAACTGCATATATGTTTGCATATCAACATCACATGTATGAAGAACGACATGTTGATTCGTAACTGAGCTTTCACATATTCGTTTAAAAAAATACTGCTGATTTCCTCCTTTCCCTTGGCTTGGTTTCGCGTGATAGATCTCTCTTCTTTTCTTCTTCTTTTCTTGTCTGTTAAAAACTCTTTTCGACTTCAGTCCAGTTTGTTTATTTTTAATTGGCGTCACCCGTGATACGTCTGTGGTGCGGGTTTGGGCTTTTATTTTACTTTATAGCCATTTATTTTTTCTGTCTGTCCGTCTGTCTGTCTGTCTGTCCGTCCGTCCGTCCGTCCGTCCGATCGTCTGTCTGTCTGTCCCTTCCCTTGATTCAGCGCTCAGGCCAAAAGATGAAATAGTTCCTGAACGAGAAGTTAAATTAGGCAAAACATTTCAAAACTAATAAATCTGGCGGCGATGCTCATACTTTCCAGCAAACACAAAACATTGTTGAGCAAAAAGAAAACATTACGCATATGTGAGGCAAACATTACACAAGCAGTACTTGCGAAGTGTTGTAAATCGTCGAGTAAAACGACGCCCGGGGACGGGTCGCTGGTATTCCCGCGAGGTGATGATCAGGTAGACGGGCGAGGTGCCTGATATGTGTCCTGAGTATTTCAACGTCCACAAAGGTGCCAAAGGGTGATTTCGAGCCAGGGCAATGGTCGCTGCTGTGGACGTACATCGTGGTAGGCCAAGACAGCTGAAGTCTAGCGAGCATCCTGTGGCCTTGCTTTACCGCCCTCGTTTTTTAAAGACGACAGCCCTTCTTGGACTAGTTGAAACTCGAAAATGTCTGTCTGTCTGTCTGTCTGTCTGTCTGTCTGTCTGTCTGTCTGTCTGATAAAAGATTCTCCGAACCCTCATCGTAGACAATGACCAGCCGCGTGTCCTCTTCAGACCTCTCTAAACTGTGTTTCAAACTCTTCTCACTACGTGGCCGAAACAGAAACACTTAGAAAGCCGTACAAACGAACGCAATGTTGAAATGTATTTGTCTCCTACCTCAAAAGACGAAAACTAACAGCGGGCGGTATAAGTTTAGTTGGAAATGCCGGAAGGGAGCTTTGCTTTCAGGAGAGAGAACTGAATGAAGAGGGGAAGGGCGAGGGAGGGCAAGGTATGGTGAAATGTCTGAGAAGGTCGGAGTGTCGTTTGCAGTCGCCACCGTAGCTGCTGGCATAACATAACCTTCGCCGCCGCGACAGGCGAGAGACGTTGCGCGCCGGCAGAACGCGGAGTAATCGCTCAGTCCCAGTCGCCACGGAAGGCAGACGCCTCGAACGCTCGCCGCATCAAGATACAGCCCGCCTATTCATCGAACAACCTCCTCAGAACATTGTTCTTCGTACAAGAGCGGCAGTAAGTACATGTGCACTTCCTCCTCTTCGATCCGTGAAACATTCGCATTTAATTTGTATTTTTTGTTAAGTATACAGTCACTCGTACAGAAGAGTGGACACGAAGCGGTGATTCGTTAAATGCTTCAGCATTTGTATGGGGCCTTAAAGGTGGAAGCGCTGACACCACAGGGACGAAAGTAGAAAAAACAGACGACACGGCGCTAACTCGCAACTATTTGTTTATTGAAAAGAACACACCTATATACTTTCAACATCTCACGTGGTGCTTGCGTCTCGCCCAAGATAAAATCGTGAAAGCCACTTTTTACAGGGAATGAATATTGGTGTACATGCGACAATCGTAGTTTAAGGGCATGAAAACAGCAAAACCATAACATATCAAGACACCGCTACGATCGCAATGAGTACGTGGCACAGATAAAATTATTCTTTCTCTGTTATAAAAATTGATGGGACACTAACACATCTATCTCCGGACCTTTTAATGTGAAATACTTCTATCAGCTCTCAAGTGGTTTTATCTGGATGCCGTGACAAAACTGCGGTATCGCAGAAGATGGGCGAACACCCACGCGTGGTGCAGTGTTCCCATAGTTGTGGCCCTGCTTTGATTTTTCACCTTTTTTACGTTCTTGCAGACGTATGCTTAAACATCGCCCAGTTTGTGCTGCATAGATGTGGCCACACGTTATCGGTATCAGATAAACAACACACGTTGCACACCGCACGAAGGGGGAAGTATGTTTCACTTGGCATGCTCGTTTTCTTGACGGCTTCTCACTGGGAAGTGACATTCTGTCCATTTTGCCGCATAACTTGGTCAGTTTGTTTGGGGCCGGGAAAACCACGCCCACGTCATACCGGTTAGCAACACTTTTTAACCCGTGCGACACCTTGTGCATATACGGAATGGCGAGAGGTTTTTTACACTTATTTTCTTTTTCTCGTTCCCCCAATCTGATTTCGCGCCTTTTATTAACTTTTCGCGCCTTCTATTATATGGCGAATGACAGATTTCGAAAAACCAGCCCTATTTGGTCTTTCTAGTTGGCTTTCGAAACTACGTGATAGTGAAACTACTGGTATAGTTGTATTAAATCTGCAACGAAAATTGTTTCCCACCTCACAGGAGTTACGGTATCATGCCGTACCGAATGCAAGAGTTTAAGATCACGAATTTGCACCCGTATTATTTTTACCACGCGGGAATTTTTAAAACACTGAATGTAATGAAATATTAGTCTATCTGAGCACGAGTAAATTCCTAACACGAGAGAGTTGTGAGTCCATTTGAGTTCTGAATTCATTTTGAGAGTTCAGTAAATTTTGAGTGCTGAGTTCATTTTGAGTTTGCAGTACATTTTGAGTTCTGCGTACATTGAATTCGAGTACATTTTGAGTTTTGAGTACATTTTGAGTTTGAGTACATTTTGAGTGCTGAGTGCATTTGGAGTTTTGAGACCGAGTGAGTTCTGAGTTTTGTGCTCACTGTGAGTTTGAGTTTGAGTGAGCGCAGATGTGCTGCTCAGCAGTGAGTCTGAGTTTGAATGAGCGGTGATTCGAAAATAAATTTGTGAGTGAGTTTGAGTGAGCCGCGCCAACTTTGCCGAGGTATGGATTTCGCGCCTTTATTAACTTAAGGATTATCTTGCTAATGACAGATTGCGAAAAACCAGCCCGTTTTATTCTTTCTAGCTGGCTTGTGAAACTACTGGATATTTTTTCGGTGCACGATTTTGTGAGGGATGCTCGCAGACAAGAAGCACCGATCCCCATTTTTAGGATCTTTGAGTGCAAGGAATTGATGTCTACTATGGGCTTCTTTGAACGCGGGAAGTAGAACCAGCATATATGTTTTTCTTCTCTATACAGCCTCAGACCCAAAAACTGTAATTCATGTTCCTTTGGTAACTCAACTGTAAAGCTCAGACCACAGCCATACCGTTTAAAAGGGTTCAAAACCTGAGTCACCTTTTGGTCGAGGCTATCAGGCTTTACAAATACTAGAAAATTGTCTACGTATCTGGCAATCTTACTGGCCACCTCTCCCAGGTTTTTCTCAATTAGTCTGTCAATTCTTTCTAGAAATATGTTGCTAAGAAGAGGGGCAACTTTACACGCTATGCACACACCAGTTTTTGGAGATGAAACGTTCCTTGCCATTCTACAAAAGGTGGACCTCAAATAAAACGATAGGATTTCCAGGAAAGTGTTGACAGACACACCACAAGTTCTGACGAATTTTAACTTATCTGAAACTTTATCTCGAACTTTATCTTTTGGCTGCAAAATCTTTTTGTGTTGGTCAGGAACGTTTCCTTATCCAAGGAACGCGACGTTCGCTTCCGTTTTGCAGCTCGGGCCGAAGTTCCGCCGTGAGCCTGTTTTGAGTCCGCCAGAAAAACTGGCGCTGTCCAGGTCTGTCTCGTGGCGCGTTTCGGAAGTGGACCGCCGTCGATTCATCGCGGAAGCTGTGGACGTAGCTTCACTATCAGGATCGAAAGGTAACCAAAAGAACTTCATGTATGATAAAGGCCTGGTTAATTATGCTGTGAAAAATAACTTGCATCTGTTGACGTCCGATAAGGAAGGTTTCTTCGTTGTTGCTCCGTAGAGGACATTCTCGCAAAAAACTTTTTTGAAGCTGTTCCGAATAATTTTGTTCCAGTGTACCTAAAGCCAGGTGAGCCTGTCTTGAGCCCGCCAGAAAAACTGGTGCCGTCCAGGCCTGTCTCGTGGCGCGTTTCGGAAGCTGCGGACGTGTTTGGACTAGCGGGATCGAAAGGTAACCGAAAACTCTTCCTGAATGTTAAAAGCCTGGTTAATTATGCTGTGAAAAATAATTTGCATCTGTTGACGTCCGATAAGGAATGTTTCTTTGTTGTTGGTCCGGAGAGTACATTCTCGCAAAAGGCTTTTGAAGCTGTTGCGTAGAATTTTGTTCCAGTGGGCCTAAGCCAGCAAAAGATAACCAAAAAACCCTAGCTTTGCTGCATGAGCACAACCTGGAAAGCCTCGCCAATTTGGTTAAGAAGTCGCAAGGCCTTCATTTGAAGATTTTCTTCGCTGCTAAAACACATAAACCTGGTGTTCCTTTTCGTGCAATCGTAACTGAAAGACGCGCATGGCAGTGAGAGCTGTCTGGATTTCTGCAGAAGCATTTGCTCACCATTGCTGTATGCGACCCATTCTTTATCCCGAACTCTGATGAACTTGTGAGTTTTCTTAAGCTGTCGAATACGGGTGCCTGCGATTTATTTAGTATTTATGTCCAAGTCCTATATTATTCCATGCCATTTGAAGGTCTTATGAAGAGTGTGCGGCTTTGCATCAACCAGGATAATGACCAGATAAAGTATGTCAGCACTTGTGGTGTGTCTGTCAACACTTTCCTGGAAATGCTATCGTTTTATTTGAGGTCCACCTTTTGTGGAATGGAAAGGAAAGTTTTATCTCCAAAAAACTGGTGTGTGCATAGCGTGTAAAGTTGCCCCTCTCCTTATCAACATATTTCTAGTAGAATTGACAGACAGATTGAGAAAACTTGGGAGAGGTTGCCAGTAACATTTCCAGATACGTAGGCGATTTTCTGGTATTTGTAAAGCCTGATAGCCTCGACCAGAAGGTGAGTCACGTTTTGAACCTTTTTGAACAGTACGGCTGTGGACTGAGCTTTACAGTTGAGTTACCAAAGGAACATGAATTACAGTTTTTGGGTCTGGGGCTGTATAGAGAAGAAAAACATATATGCTGGTCGTACTTCCCGCGTTCAAAGAAGCCTATAGTAGACTTCAATTCCGGGCACTCAAAGATCGTAAAAATGGGGATCGGTGTTTCTTGTCTGCGAGCATCCCTCACAAAATCCTGCACCGAAAAAATATCCAGTAGTTTCACAAGCCAGCTGCAAAGACTAAGCAGGGCTGGTTTTTTGCAATCTGTCATTCGCAGAGATAATCCTTAAGTTAATAAAAGGCGCGAAATCCATACCTCGGCAAAGTTGGCGTGGCTCACTCAACCTCACTCACAAATTTATTTTCGAATCACCACTCACTCAAACTCAGACTAATTGCGCAGAAGCACATCTGCGCTCACTCAAATTCAAACTCACAGTGCAAAACTCAGAAATCACATGGTCTCAAAACTCAAAATGTACTCAAACTGAAATTGTACTCAAAACTCAAATTGTACTCAGACTCAAAATGTATTAAAACTCAAAATGTACTCAAAACTCAAATGTACTCAGAACTCAAAGCAATATAAGCCGCCTGCAAGCAATAAAACTTGGTTGTTAGTCAGTGCCGCGTATATGTCTTCTACTTTACGTCCGGTCCTTTCGCTCTGTTTCTCACATTTTCAAAATGTACTCAGAACTCAAAATGGACTCTAAACTCAAAATGTACTCAAGCTCAAAAAGCACTCAAACTCAAAATGGACTCAACACTCAAAATTAACTCAGAACTCAAAATGGACTAAAAATTCAAAATAAATTCAGAACTCAAATGGACTCACAACTCTCTCGTGCTAGGAATTTACTCGGGCTCAGATGGACTCAGATTTCATTAACATTCAAAGTTTTAAAATTCACGCGCGGTAAAAATATTACAGGTGCAAAATCGTGAGCTCAAACTCTTGCATTCGGTGCGACATGATACCTTCTCCTGCGAGGTCGGAAACAATTTTCGTTGCAGATTTAATACAGTTATATCTGCTGGACATGATGATTAGCGCAGCTTGCAAGCGATTGTAAGTATATATTTGATACCAAACTCTTGATGTAGGCTTCGTGTTCGTGTTTATGACAGATGGGGTCCAGTCTCGGTGGTGTGCTGGGCCCCCGGGGAGAAACAGAAACAACAACATTGGGCGAGGGGACGTGCGCTCACCGCTCAGTTTATTTACATCGAAGCTGTTAACAGTTACGGTCCCGAGCACGAAATAGTCCTATGCGGCGGCGAATAGCACGATCGGAAGAATTCGCTGATTCCGCCACCCCACTTACTTCTGCGCGTACATAAGAGGCATATCAGCCCAAAAGTTCCTAAGCTGTTTCATGGAACGCAGGCTTGTTGACGGATGTTATGTGGTGCAATGTGTCGAACCAACTACGCTTTCAAGATGGCGTGCCAACAATTCACAAGCACAATTATATCGATGTTGCACTGAATAAGACTTTTTTACTTAACTGGTCATTATTCAGTGCCATGATTTCCAAAGATTCCATCCGATTTACCTTCTTTCACCGAGACAACTATTTTGATACCCAATACGCCCTATCGGCATCACTGAATTTTAACCCAATCTGTGACTAGCTATGACTATATCATGATGATAAAGAGGACGCATTTCTTTATTTGTTCCACACGATTTCCCTCAACGAGACCTTTAACTTGATACCCAACACGCCCTATTGGCGTAACTTTAAATTTTCACTCAATCTATGACTCACCACGACTATCTCATAACTATAACCAGAAAGCATTTTTATATTTGTACCACGTGATTTCCCTCAAAGATACATTTGATACCCCACACACCCTGGCAGGATCATTTGGAATATGAATGAAATCTGACTCCATGACTCTCATGACTGTAAGCAGGACGCATTATTTATATGCCCCACGCGACTCTCCTAATTGAAACCTTGAATTTGATACCCCACGTAATCTATGACTCCACCATGACTATCTCATGATTAGAACCACGAAGCCTTTTTTTATTTGTCCACGTGACTCCCCTCATCAAGATCTTAAATTTGATACCCTACACGCGCGAGGAGGGTCACTTCGAATTTTAATCCAATATAATCCTCGCCATGACTATCTGATGACTATAACCAGGAAGCATTTTTATATTTGTCCCACGTGATTCCCCTCATCGAGACCATTAATTGATACCCAACACATCCTAGTGGCATAAATTTTAATGTTAACCCAAACAATGACTAACCATGACTATCTCAAGACATAGCCATACCGCATTTTTGTCCCATGTGATTTCCCTCATTGCAACCTCCAATTTGATGCCCCGCACACCCTAGTGGTATAATTTTGAATTTTAACCCGAACCTCTACTTTTTCATTGCACCTGGTAATGCTGTGTACTTTACATTTTGTGCCATTTGTGTTATCATTGCTGTCTAAATGTTTACCCTTGGTACCCTTTGTTTGCTTGCATTGTTTATTGTACCTTGTACGCCGCCCCCCTTATGTAATGCTTTCGGGCTTTTAAGGCGGAATAAATGAAAATGAAAATAAATAAAATTTAAGACCCATTATGACTATGTCATATGATAATAATGAGGAAGAATTCCTGCGTTTGTCCCACGTGATTCCCCTCATCGAGACCTTTAATTTATACGCCACGCGCCCTAGCGCTATGACTTTGAATTTTAACCCAATTTATGACTAGCCATGACTAGGTCATGATATAACCATAACGCATTTTGTCCCACGTGATTCCTGTCATCAAGACCTTGAAAATGATTCCCCACACGCCCCCGCGGCATCGTTTTGAATTTTAAACCAATGTATGACTTATTAGGACTGTCTGATGACTATGCACAGGAAGCATTTTTAATTTACCTCACGTGATTCAATTAGTCGGGACCCTTATCTTGATACCTTACACGCCTTAGCGACATCATTTTAAATTTTCGCACAATCTATCTCATAATGCGGTCATTATTCTATCTAAACGGGCGTCGCCCAGTCAATTCAGTTGACAACTCATTTGAAACAGCGGAGGGGACAGCCGCTGTTCCTTCTGGCGCTCATCTCTTCACCTCAAGCTCACCTGGCGCTCACACCTGGCGCTCACCTCTTCCCTTTTGACCCTGACAGATGAAACCGTTAACAGAAGCAGGCGAACAACCAGCAAGCAAGCGCCACCGTGTGCTTTCCCGCCACCCTCTCTCACCTTCTTAGAGGGTCTATCAAGACGAAAAGGTGAGATAATCCTTTTTTATGACCTCACCAGCCGATCATCATTCACACGCCCAGCCGTGAAATCAGGCACCCCCCCTCCCCACCAACCGAGCATGCGCATCGCGAAGGCTGCCGTACCCGCAGGTAACCTGAATTGCGAGCCCAAAGCGACACATGAAACTTAACAGCCAGCCATAGCTGCCTCCTATAGCAACTCATGTGTACTCGATCAGAACTCAAAATGGACTCAAAACTCATATGCACTCAGAATTCCAAATGGACTCAAACTCAAAATTGACTCAAAACTCAAATTGTACTCAGAACTAAAAATGGACTCAAAACTCAGAATGTACTCAAAATGTACTCAGAACTCAAAATGTACTCACTCGAAATGTACTCAGAACTCAAAATGTACACGCAACTCAAAATGTTCTCAAAACTAAAAAAGAAACCCAGAACTCAAAATGTACTCAGTACTCAAAGTTTACTCAAACTCGAAATGTACTCAAAACTCAAAATGTACTCAAACTCAAAATGTGATCAGAACTCAAAATGTACTCAAACTCAAAATGGACTCAGAACTCACTCGGTCTCAGGCGTACTCAAACTCAGTCGGGCTCAAACTCACTCAAGCTCAAGCTCACTAAGCCACACTGGCCGTCCGCGTCCATGCGCATAGCATTCACAATGGCAAAAAATCACACAGGCACCGGCAAGATTCGAGCCTGTGTCTGTCGTCTTACCGATTGGGCTACGACCGTGAGTTAGTACCCGAGAGTCAAACGGCTTAGTCCCTCCCCTGTAGCGGTGTGGAGTACCTCAGGACCTCCCAATGTCCGTCCGCGTCCATCCGTGCGCACACCACCATCAAGCGAAAATCAAGCGAAATTCCATCTTAGCCGTGCGTTGCAGTTTCATTTAGGGAATAATCAAGGTGCAACTCACGGCTCAAATCGAATGACGGTCCGGGCGCAAATCGGATGTCACTCGGGGCGCAACTTGGATGTCATTTCGAGTCCCCGTACTCCGCACCCTCGCCATCATCCACGGAGTGGAGATGCTGCCATTTTTTTGTGTTTCTGCTACGCTTGATGTCCGTGAGTAAGTTCCTGAGGAGGAATCGGGCAGGTTTATTTTGGAGTGCTTCAAGTTTGTTCTAGAGAAACGAGTAATGGGGGTTCCAGATTACTGCTGCATATTCTTTAGAACTAGTGTTTGGTAGGTCAGAAGCTCTGTGGACTTGTTAGCTGATTGCAGATTACGTATAATAAATGCGAGGGATTTAGATGCTTTGCTTGTTATTGCATCGATATGATGGTTCCAGGTTAGGTCAGACATTATGTGGACCCCCAAGTATCTTACCATAATTACGGCTTGAATAGGCGCTATATTAAGAAAACGGTGACGCAGCTCTGACATGCTAGTTTTAGTAAATGTTATGACATTCGTGCGTGCATTTTCGACGTGTTTATTTCCATCTGCCGATCCCTACACCATTTTATCAGTTGATTAAGGCCTGCGTGCGAGGATAAAGAATCTTGGGGGTTTGTATTTTGTCTATAAATAGCGCCGACATCCGCAAATAATCGAATAGTAGAACACATATTACTGTTAATATCGTTAATATATATTTAAAAAATGGCTCCAATCCACACTGTGAAGGTGGTTGGAAAGCAAAGCTTTAAACGACACCCACAACAATTGCCCATGCGACGTCACTTAAAATCACACACGTGGCTCTACAAAGCGTGAAACCAGAGATTCTGCCACAGCTACCTGGAATCCGCGGGGGCGGCGTCCCGAACGCAGCAGCGTCGGCCACGGCCGGGCCAGAGCTGCGGACGCCACCGCTGTAACCCGGCCGTACGTTGGCGGAAAGAAAACAGAGAGGGGTATCTTTCGAAGGGTGAGACAGCGGAACCTAGCCATCCTAATGTACTAGCTAGGGACTACACCACCACGCGACACAAGCGCACACACCGAAACAATTCGGCATGTGAGCTTAGTGATTCCCATTTATGCCGATTTGAACTAGTTACTTTAGTAAGCTCGAGAATTTCGAGAAAGATGGGGGGACTTTTATTATCGCTTCTTTATCAGATGCAGTTGCTCCTTTCCCCTTTTGTAATACTTGTTAAAACACAACCGAATTAGTATTCACCAATTTTGAAGACGGAGTCCCATTCGTGGCCACCACTGCACAAAAGGTAGCGTTTCTTTAGCACCAGATATCTGTATGTGGTTTATACATTATGTTTTCCCACCCTGCAAACCAATCCTTAACATATCTTTGCCGTACGACCCCTTAATTCCGTCGGGTCCGGGTTACGCAGGAGGCGCTGTCGAACAAGTTAATCACGCCGTGCGGAGGAAGCGCGCAATGAAAGCGAAGCACGCCAGAACAAGCTAAAAACAATCGTCGCTAAAGCAGACAACAAAGCCGTCCTCTCCAACGCGCCCGCCGGCGCGAAACAACCAGCGCGCGCGGGGAAACGCCAGAAATATCGCTCTATCGCCGCGCCATCTACACTGTGCTCCGGCAGTGAAAACCTGCCCTCCCCTCCTCATCCACGTTGGGAGTTTCTGTCCGCACGCTATGAAGGTATTGTTGGCTGGTAGAGGTAGAAAGCTTTTGCTTTAAAATCTAATCACCTAGCTATTTTTACTTGCGTTCGGAGTTTGAGGGCGAATTGAAGTTCACGTTGGCTATTATTGAATGCAGTCGAAACCATATTTATACGTACGGGTATTACAAGAGCAAGGCTGGTACTCTGCGGGGTCATTGACGTTCGGCTGGTCACCCTTCGTTGCTGCAATTCGAGCCATAATTAAGCTTCGCGGCCCTATTTCTTGCAGCAAGTTGCGGTGCTCCTTCGTCAACGTCGCAGAAGCACCGCAACTTTGTCTCGGAGCCAATCGGGAACAAGGCAGTCTCAGAGCTCGCCGGTATTGGTCCAGTCCTTGGCCAGCGATTAGAGGCGAAAGGCTATGCTAAGGTAACGAATGCTTTGTCACCACTGTGCCTGTTTTTTTCATAGACTTTAGTCTTTCTTAGGCTACTTAATAGAATAAGTTTTGGTCTGTCTGTCTGTCTGTCTGTCTGTCTGTCTGTCTGTCTGTCTGTCTGTCTGTCTGTCTGTCTGTCTGTCTGTCTGTCTGTCTGTCTGTGACTCGATGCAGCCACCTGGCTAAAGTAAAACAGAACCTGCGCACCCACAGCCAAATCTAAACGCCTAAATCCGGTGTCAATGTTCAAACTTCTCCACATTGTTGAACAAGAACAAGACATTATGCAAATATAAGGCAGAAAATCAATACATAAGTGATATTTGCAGTGTTCCTCTTTTAAAAAATTCATCGATGCTTGGTTTTTGTGATAGCAAATAAAATACTACACCAACTGCAGAAAATCGCCGCCTTCTGTTGCCCGCGCTACTATAGCTCCTGGCGGCATTTAAGAAATCCAACGGCAACAGAAACAAAAGGTTCCACTAGATAGGACACACATTTCGCTTGGAACGCTGGTGGAGTAGGGCAACGTGGTTCTATAAACGTTGTAGTATGGTGCCTCGATTCACGCGCGTCTCCGCCTTACGGCAGCGCTGGTGTCGAGGCACCCGATTTGGAGCAGAGGAACGCGGTAAATGTAAATAGACTTGAGCAAACCTCTGGCGTGTTACCTGGGGAGGAACGAGACGGGAGAGGAACAGCATCAGAGATGAGCAGGAAGGAGAAAAGAGGCATTTACTTGCAGAGGCGCCAGTAGACTATCGTATTTCGTCGACATTTGCAACGAAAGGAGCAGAGACGCGGCCATTTTTTTTTGTTGACTATTGCCTGTGAAGCTTTTCACGTGCACGCGAGTGCACTCTACAATATTCTGGGCATTTTCACGACAGCGAACGCTGTGCGGAGCACGAGTTAGATGCGGTATTTATTATTTAGTACAAAGTTTGAATAAAATTCTCCGAGATCCTCAGTTTACTTTTCATTCTAGCCGATCAGTTAACCTTAGAATGACGAAGAAGCAGATCCGAAACGTCTTCGCACTTTTTGACTTGGTAAGTGACGGCATTGCTTTTTCTTTGACCTGATGAACTTTCGTCAAACTTTTGACTAGATGCAGAAACCTTGTAATGCATAGACGTTTATTTAGTGAGTTATAGTTGTAATCCCTTTTTGGCGCATCTCCGCCACGTGGCAGTGGATAAGGAGACGCAAGAAAAGAAAAATCAGTAGGCGGGTATGCGCTGCGGTTGCGCACTGCTGGTTGAGTGCCTGCTTGCTCTGCTAATAACGGCTGACTGCATGGGGTTAACATCGTCACCCTGCGCTTCACGTCGTCACCGGCGAGGTGACTTACGCTTGTTGAGCTGAAGTTCTCGGAGAATGCCGCACTGCACGTAATTAAGGCCTCGTGCACTTCCGTCGCCTATACTGCGCACTATCTGCATCCGATGTCGGGTATTTAGAGGGGTGCAGTTGCAGCATGAAAATTCAGAGCCCATTTCCTAAGCGAAAGATGGTTTAAACCCGAAGCTTTCTCCCTTGCAGTTTGAGTCAAAGCCAAAGTCCAAAATCCAAACTGCTTCGATCGTGTCCGATTGTTCCACACTCCCAGTTAGACATGGCTGCGCGAAAAGGGAATGTCTATTCCTTGGTCGGACAATTGTCGCCTATGCAATCAACCAGAGACAATTGATCATTGTTTTGTGTTGTGCCGGGACGCTGTGTTTTTCTGCAGTCGGACTCTCGAGAAGGACATTGAAATTACTCCCTACACCATTTGGTTCTTGCATTTTCATGATATTAATCGGGTACCTTATGACGTATTTGTAGGGCTGGGTTTGTATAGATTGTATCAGTGTCGCATGACTGGCCGGGATGCGGCCAATTAGGTGCATTTTTTGTGAGCTGGCTGCATTGCTGAGAAGTGTTTATGCGGCGCAGGATGATCCACGGTTTGGTTGAATCTTTTGTATGCGTGTATGTGCTTGCCTCATTTTTAAAGGACGCAAAACGCAGTTGGAATTTGTGCTTCTACACTGATGCCTGCTAACTTTTGTGTTGTCTTTTAGTCGTTGAGTATGCCTAAATTATTCGTGCATTATAGGGGAAAAAAGACCGAATGGCGCATCGGATAGACGTCGGCTTCATAAGGCGAGGGACCCAGGTTCGATTCCGACCTCATGAAGCGTTTTTTTTTTCTTTTGGGGCGCTTTACGTGCCTTTGTGGAGACCCATCGTCAGGTCCCTTCCCACTGTGTAAAGCTGGCTTCCCTGCACTGGGTTTTGCGCGACGAACTACGTCACCAATGAGACATTGAAAGCTCCGCTTTAAAAAATATACCAAAAAATTTTGCCACCAGTCTGGGTTGTCGCTGTTACAAAGTGACTACTTTGTGTTAATATGTACGGCCTTAAAACTTATAACTGCCCCATAGTATTGTACTATGTTGTACGGGCACCTCGTAGTTGCATGTATTATTTAGCTAGTATAACTGGTGCCTCTATATTATACAACTAGTATGCGGCTGCCAGGTCGTTTTGCTTCAGCCTCTGCCAACCCCCGCCGCTAGCCCAATGCTGCGCAAAGCGTTAAACTAATTTGTATCACTTTTTTTTTTCAGGCCTCCGATGCCCTTGGGATGTACTTGAGTTTAGGAAAAGACAGGAAGCGTTTTGAGGATTGGTTGAAGGACGCTACTGGCGCCAATAAGAAGCAGGCGAACGACTGCTACCAGTGCTTACACGACTGGTGCCAAGAATTCGTGTAAAGCTGTTTGCGATGGCTCATGCTGGACAGTGCGGCAAACAATTTTCGGCTGTGAAGCGAAGAAGACGCCGCGTGCATTCGTCGCCTTCATCCTCCATCTCGACGGACCGCTCAGCATGATCCCTGGATCGCGGTATCCCCCCGTGCTATCCCCTTGCCCTTCTCCTTTCCTAAACCCTCTCCATCGCACGACGAAAACAGAAACCAATGTGGAAATAAACGTGTGAAAACAAATAAACTCTGAATAGCGCAAGTTCATTCAGCCGCAATCAATTCGAATTCTTTAAAAGTCTGAAGTTTTCAACATCGCCGTATTGTTTAGGCCAGCAGAAATTGAAGATACGTGTTGTTTACTGCGGCGGGAAGATCACGGCTTTACACCATGACTTAGAGACTGCCAGAGAGAAATCACTTTAATAAAATCTGTAGATGTATCTGCCCTGCTATGGGAATTCTTGGTGCTTCCTGCGTGTTGAAAAAAAAACGAGCGAGCAATGCGCGGGTGATATAAAATAGAAAGGAAGAGAAAGAGAAGGATTACCAAGGTACTAAAAAAACCTTTCATGATGATGATAATGATGATGTTTGGATTTTTATGGCGCAAGGCCGACTGAGGGCAAAGAGCACCAAAGAATAGTTAGTTCATTTGAGTGACATGAATGTAAAAGTAAACCATTTCAGTAAAATAAAGGAAGTAAAACACATGGTAATGAAGATGACTGGTGCAAAGGGCCATGTTGTAATGATGCATGATAAAAAATGAGATGTAAAAACTTGTAAAAACGTAAAAAAACTTGTAGAAATGAGATGTAAAAACACATTTTCACACGTGACGGTTGCACACATTGCAGGAATACATGCGGGTGCAAACATTTGGAGTGCGTTCGGATGAACGGTTTTGTGGCGAGTAAGCAAGGTTGCACTTATCCCATAGGCCGACGAAGTTTTGCATTGGAAGGTTTCCTTACGCAGCAGCGACCGCACTAGTGCTCACGTTGGCGCAAATGTTGAGCGAATGCGCAGGATGTACATGACATCGTCTCACACGCCACATACTCCGTACAGAGCAGAGTACACACGTTCAGTCTTATAGGAAATAAGGAAATTGCTGGTGAAAGTAACGTTCAAGAGCGAGCCGTGTACGATGCACTCAAGCCTCGTGTTATAAACCATGGCGGACAGAAAACGACCGTTGCGGGTACACAGCTTAGAGAGCGGTGCAGTGAAGAAGCGGGTCATGCACACGTGGCAGCTATTCTTCCCACGCCAGCGAACGGACGCGTGAGCTCGCACTGTCTGGAGAAAAAGGACTGGGTGCCGCAACGCCAGTAGGCAGCATGGCTTTCCATAGAAACCAATGCAGCCATAACGCCCCTACCGACCCCGCAGCGGCCATGGAAACAGTGAAACACAGTTGAGCAGTGGCCTTGCAACGCCATCGTGTGCAGGAAGTTCAGCACAGAGGCAAGCCGCAGTCAAAACTCGATCTAACGAAACCCGATCTTACGAATTTCCCGATCTAACGAACAAATTCAGATTCCCCGCAGGTGCCTTACGTCCCCAATGCTTTTAGGAACTCGAAATAACGAAATATATTCAGAGCTTTCCTGATCAATGAAGTATTTCGAGAAACAGACACATTTAAAAAAGGAGCAATTTCTAATGTTTCGTCAGAACACAAAGTTATTGACAAACGGATTGTGTGTACCAGGATTAGTTAAGTTGGACGACGTTGTGCTGGTCATTTCAAACCCACGTCAGAAAAAAAAAAACGGAACATAGTTTCGCTCTTGCGGAGCTCTACGAGATAAACTCAGCAGTTTCAGTTTGCAATCAGTGATACTATAGATAACGCCAGCAGTGGTGGCGGCGCTTGCTTCAGGTGATGGACGCTATTCACTTGTCCGGGCGCTTTTTTGCGGCTCACAAAGGAACCGCGGGCGCATTGAACGGGCCTGCGTGTTAGGAAAAGTCTGTCCCCCCATGCTAACGACGTGCACGCAGGCGAAAATCGCGGGCTTTCTTGTAGGGAAATAAATTCGTTTCTTCAGATCCCCAAATGTTTTATTGCTATTATTTCGACCGCAGACTTTTAGCACATTGCTAAACTAACGGAAGGCGAGCGCCGTGGCCGCGCAATTACGCTGCCATGGTAGCTGCTAGAATGCGCCTCCCTTTAGACATCGAACTTATGGAGTCGTCTGCTTGTAGAAAGACAGTCCCGATTTTACGAATTTCTATATTTAACGAAATAATTCGTTTCAGTTTTGCGTTCGATCAAGTTTTAACTGTAATAGTGTTTCTGTCGAGTGGCTGCAAGACAAGACGTGTGTCGCAACTTATCTCCCAGAACTGTGGAGGGCAGCCGTGGGCGCGGACAGCTCACACCGCTGCAAGCTCAGCTGCATAGGACGAGGTTATGGGGCGCAGCCTCGCGTAGAAATGCCATAGGCTTCAGACACTGATGGCCTGCAGTCATTCAGGTGGTGCTGATCCGTCTGCGTATACACGCGTGTACTTGCCACAGCAGCGGCCCATGTGCTCTAACGCGAAATGTGTCAGGGCTGGTGCAAGCATCAAGATTTTTAACACGAAAGCGTTTTATTCCGGCATACACAAAGATTTCTCCGACGTCAAATCCGTCACTGAAATGACGCCAGTACAATGAGCAGGCGGCCTGTAAAGGGTGCACCAGCGCACACAGGGTCTTCTCACGGGGAAGCGACCTTTAGTACTACAGCGTACGTTATACTTCGGGTTGTTCATTTTCGGGTTTCATATTCTAACACGAAAGTGTTTTATGCCGAGAAACACCAAGATTTCACTGACGTCATATCCGTCACGAAATGGCGCCAGTACACCTTTGCCGAAGTGACCCGCCAGCAGGACGTCGCTCACCAAGCACACCCACAAGACAGCCGCCGACCCGCAAATCATGTTCAGCTGCAGATTTCGCTGCACATTTCACTTTCGTGTTTTACCGATTCCTATGGCACAAGAATAAACCACAGTTTCTTTTTTCATTGTGTAGCATGTAGTAGTTGTTGGTATAACCCAGGGGGGGAACGGCCGACGTACCCTTGATGATCGCATCCAGGCCGAGACAGCGGGAAGCTGGGGCCAGGATGGGGATGAACCCGCATGCTCCACCAAAATGTCATGTGACGGCAGGTTGAAGGCGGCACGAACCACGGTAGGTGATGAGATGGATTTAGTAGCCATTGTAGCCCGAGCACAGCCGTGTCCAACTATTTGCGCCATCTTCAAATACGGTTGAGCATGGTGCAATACAGTTAAACCTGGATGTGGCGAACCTCCATGTAAGGAATTCTGTATTTAACGGATTTTTTTCAGTTCCCCATTGCCGCCCCCATGGAGCCCATGTCTTTGCGAGCTCTATGTGACGAAAACGTTGCGGTGGTTAACCTTGGTGTAACGAAGTCGCTAAGCTGATAAGTCATCGTTTTTTGCCGCCAGGTAGTTCTTAGTTTACGGATCCATGCATTGGGGCTGTTGCAGCTGCTAACTTGCAAGCCCAAGAGCCGTATGGTGCCATTCTGGGACATAAGTGTAGTGTTGCCCATGTCAAACCGTAACTGGTAAACTTGATTTGTGGCCTGGCGGCCATCGACACTCAGAAATTCTGTCTTGGTTGGGGACAATTGCAAGTTCAGGGCTGTGAGGGATCTCTCAAGGCTGAACACAGCTGCTTGTAGTTCCGTTTGCATGTGCTCTGTGTCTGGATAGTCCACTGCTTCCGTCCACACCACGACGTCATCGGCATAGATAGCAAAGCGAGCGGACGTGTCTTGTTCGAGGGATCTTGCCACTCTATTCATAGCCAGGTTGAAAAGCATTGGCCCTAGTATGGAACCCTGCGGTACCCCTCTGTCGAGGAAGAATGTGCGTGGGGTCCATCTATCATCTTTGCTCGAGAGCCGAATTGGGCGTTGTTCAAGAAAATTGCGTATCCATGTTTGCGCTCGTTGACTGGGGAAGGCCAGCGCGAGCTCCTTGAGTATGCCTTCTTGGCTAACGTTATCAAACGCTTTCTGCATGTCTACTGCCAGGAGGTAATCTGGTGTGAGCTTTCGTGAGGTCCGATTTATAACTCTTCGTAGTAACCATAGGTAGTCTTTAGGGCCGAGATTGGGCCGGAAACCAGTTTGTGCCGGGTGAAACCACGCTGTTTGTTCTAGGTGATATTGCATTCGGTTGTTGATTAAGCGCTCTATTAGTTTACATATCGTCGGTGTTAGTGCGATCGGTCGCAAATTTTCCGGTTGACGGGAGTCTTTACCTGGTTTGGGGATGGGGTGAATGATCGTAAGCTTCAGGTGATCGTCTACTTGGCCTTGCTCCCAGGAAGAGTTGATCAGTTTGAGAAGCGCCTCATGTCCCGCAGCAGGAAGATTACGGAGGTCCTGCCACGTAACCCCGTCATGGCCAGGGGCCGAGCGAGGTTTGCCTTGTCCCAGAGCCACCTGGAGCTCACCCATGGTGAAGGGTTCGTCAAGCGACTCCTGTGGGTTGGGGACTGAGAGGCAGGGTAGACGGGACAGTTGTGCCTTGTCGCACGTGGCGTGGGGGAAGAACGTGTCGATAATCTTGTCCTCAACGTCGTAGGGATCTGTCTGTAACATAAACTCGTCAACAATGGGAAGTTTTGATTTTGCCTTGCCCGCCAAGCTTCGAAAAATGCTCCACAGATTGGCGAGACCTTTCTCTTGACCCAAGCGATGACAGAGATTGTGCCATTTCTCTGTTTGAAGCGCTCTTTGGTAGGCATTGACAACTTTATAATGGTTCTTCAGACGTATCAGATCCCGGTGCCGTTTTCCGCCCGTGCGGTACCGCTCAGTAAGGCGCTCGGCTGTCCGAAGGAGGCGGGTCATATGAGCATCAGGGACCTCTACATCGACTGTGCTTGTAACAGTTTCAAAAGCCATAGTCCTTGCATCCGTGACGTTGCGTACAAAGTCAAGTAGAGCGGGGTCCCCTTCTTCGCGAAAGTTATCTCTGAAAGTGTTCCAGTTGAGGGTTTTAAGGGTGGTCCGTTGGCGCATCTTCTTAATGTTGATATAAATAAAAATGGGGTAATGATCACTGCCTCATGTCGTGTTCAGTGGTTGCCATCGCTTGATAAATCCTGGGGTTGAAAAAGTAAGGTCTGGCGTGGTATCAGTTTGATTGCGGTGTAGGCCTACCCGCGTCGGGTGAAATGGCTCGTTGCGAAGGATAAGTTGGCTGAATTCGAGGGCATTCTCAAGGTTTTTCCCTCTAATGTCCGTGTGGGAATAACCCCAAAGTGTGCTGCGTGCATTGAAGTCCCCTCCAATCACAATGGGGCCTTCGAACCGGAGAGACGTGATATGTGAGATCCAGTCGTAGGTATCTCTGTAACCAGTGCTGCACTGCGGGCGATAATACACAGAAACTAGAAGGAGGCGCAGGTTACCAGGTTGTTCTATGCATACTATTATAACCTCCCTATTAGCGTTGCTGGCCTGGTCCCATCTATGTTGAACGGCACGGCAGTCCTTGCGAACTAAAATAGCTGCTTGTCCTTCAATGACTGGAGAGTGCCTCCCAGCATGCTCAATGGTGGGATCCATAAAGGTAGCATAATTTTGGAGTTTACATGATCCCCGTGTTTCCTGTAAGAGGATGGCTATGGGATTGTGGGTACTGATTTGGTGCTTTAGAAGAGGACCATTCTGTGAAAAACTGCGGCAGTTCCATTGTACAATGAGTCTATTTGAATCGCGTCGTAGACGGGAAGTCAGTGCTGGGAATGCTTTTTCTTCCGCTTTGTCTCCTCGGGGGGACGGTTTCAATAAATGAGCGGAGCTGATCGGCTAGCTGTTGAATGTCGCCCTTTAGCGTGTGTACGTGCCCTTGTAGCTCATGAATCCCTTTGAATGCTTTTTGTAGTTCCTTAGAGGCTTCGAACTTCAAATGCGCGTCCCGTTGTGCCAGCATGTGTTTTGTAACCCATTCCTGCGCTTTCTCCGAATGTTGCTGCGGCAAGATTTTTTTCTTCACTCGAGACCGGCTTCGGCGCGCTGGCGGTGGACCCGGAGAGGTGGATTGGCGTCGCTGCTGTTGTGTTCGGGCTTGGCTGAGTTCCGAGCGGAGTTGCTGCAGCTCGGCACGGAGTTCTTGAAGTTCCTGTTTAAGGCTGTTGTTCTCTTTTATGATTGTATTCAATGTTCGAGTCGATGGAGGAAAAGGGGCATCCTTTTGTTGGGTGTGGACCACGTCGGCCCAAGAGATCCCATCTTTGAGCTTCGATGTGTTCTTGTTCGTTTTTGGCGTTTCCTTTTTTGCGGAATCTTGATCTTGGTCGGCCGATTTCCCCATGCGGCTGGGGCATGCTGGACTAACCGCGAGGTGACCGGGCTCCTTGCACGCCGCACAGAAGGGGTTGTTGTCGCACTCTTCTTCTGTGGCATGTGGGCGGCCACAGTCCCGGCAGACACTCGAGGCAGGACAGAATTTCGCCATGTGGCCCAGTGTATGGCAGTTGAAGCATACTATCCGCTTCGGTTTGTATTCGGCAACTCTCACCAGTTCCATGTAGTATTTAACAACTCGTGGAAGGACTGCAGAGTTGAAGGTGATAATGGCGCGGTCCGACTTCCCTATCTTCTGAACTCGTAGTATTTCGGCCTGTTCGCAACGCAGCCAATTGAAGATGATGTCGTTACTTTCAGCCGGTCCACCCGTATAACTCCGCGAATCGTGTTTTTGTTAAAGTCCATTCGGTCGACCGTCACCTCTATGGTTTCAAGTCGGCCGTTGTGCCGGTACGTGAGGTGGTCTGTTCTATGGAAAGTCGGCCGTATGCCGGTAGCAGGTGGTCTGTTCGGCAGCCTATCAGTATGTTCGGCATCGTAGAGGGTGATGTGGGCACTATTAGCGGCGTCATCATACCTAATAGCAGCCATTTCAGCAAGTTCGGCGCTGGGAGAGCTAGAGCCAATTGGCGTTAGCTATGGCCTGTCTGGGGATATCTCGTACTTTCATCTTAACCAGTGGTCTCAACTGCAGTGAGAAACGAGTCCGACTTACCCTTTCGGTTTTGGTGACCTTGTTCTTCTTGGTAGGCAAGACGCGATGCCATACACCGCCGTCGTCTTCGTTCATCAGTTGACCACGTTCGGCGTCTTCATCTTGGGAAGCACCGTAGCGGCCAGCTGGACTGGAGTCGGCGCTCGGTGGCACTTTATGAGCTTCGTGGCTGTCCATGTTAGTCTGCTGCATTTCGTCCGCGTTCATATCAAAAAGTGGCGGCGCCGAGGCTTCGGCCGCGCTTGCAGTTGCGCCGGCAGCTGCGTCGGCAGCGGCGGCCGACGCCGCTGGTTCCGAAGAAGCACGCCGTCGGTTCGTAAGGCTTAACTGTCTTGCGATAGCTGCGTTGATCGTTTTACGAGCACGAAAAAGTCCGGTGGGGCCGAATGGTCATCCGGGGTGGTCACCACATAGTAAGGAAACTGTCTCGTCACTTACGTTTGTCAGCGAAACGACGTTCCAGAACTGTTGAACAATATTCAAGACGTTATGCGAGGCACGACCGCATACTTCGGCCCCCTAGCGGCGTTCCCGTTTGTGCGGGAAAAAAAATGTAACGTGCATATCGCGCTCTTGTGATGCGACTTAAGCAGTGCAACGATGATGCCGAACATGTGTTGCGACCCGGGATGTCATTCCTTGTACAACAATACCACAGAAAATGTTTTCCTTGTTCTGTTGACCGAGCGACGGGCAGCTGTGTGAGAAATGGAGGGGCGCCATTCCAAGGCAAGCAACGGGACGATTTCAGCTTCGATTATAAGTGTGCGACAGTGTGTGGAAATGCACTGTGTGTGAGAATGGAGAAAGGAATGTACCCTTTGAGAGCATTGTGGACATAGAATTGTACAAGGCTAACTTAAAGCCGGATTTTTGTCATAATCAGTCAGGTTGTAGCGGTGCTTCATTACCTGTTTGCAAACTTGTATTACCTTGCGCTCAGGCTCGCGTGTAAAAAAGCTTTGGGACGTCCTTGTGCTTTTACTTTTCATATTTCCGCCAATTATCCCTTAGGGTTCGTTTTGTTTGTTTGTAACCACCGCGTGGCCGATTCCGGTTTCTTATCTGGCGTTTTAACCGGAGCGCCCGTTTGCTCTTTTTGTCGTACGTCCCGTCGGGCAATATGTTTGATATGTAAGGATGCCACCTTGTCGCTAACTTGATTTTTTGTTTCTTCGACAATGTTCTCAATCCTATTTCCATGGATCTGAAATTAATAACGTTCCAAGAGCATGCATAGCAAACGCCGCGCAACTCACTTTATCGACGTTCATCTGTTCACGTCACACTGCGGACTGCTTCTTTGACGTTTGTGTTTCATTCTAGTCTTTTGTAGTGCAGAAGATCGCTAGCTCGCTGCGTTCAGAAAAGCTTTGCGTCGTCCTTGGATACGTGGTAATTGTTAAGAAATAAAGATGCGCAGGCAGGGGGCGACAGTAAGGGGAGTAGAAGGGGAGGAAGAGGAGGATCAGGATGCTCACTGTCTCGCTAATCGACACCATCACCACATCGGAAGCCAGACGCTGGTCTTATTTCGCTACACATTTTCTGGTGCCGAAACCCGGGAAATGATTAGCGAGACAGTGAGCGCCCTGATCCTCCTCTTCCCCCCTTCTATACTCCCCTTACGGTCACCCCCTTGTCTGCGCATCTTTATTTCTTAAGAGCAATATTCTGTTTCCTCCGTGTGCTGCACATTGCAGCGCGAAAAAATAATTTTTGTACGCTGGACCACGCTGTTTTGTCTCCCTTCGTAACATTGAAATGTTTTGTTGGCGTGTGATAAAAATCAGTTTCATTGTTCTTTTTTCGCTTCCTGTTTTTGCAAGGATTGCAAAGCGTGGAAGCTGAAAGACACATTGTGCAACATATATCTCTTCGTGTTTTGGTCCTTCGCGTTTCTGCAGCGTTTTTAGGTGTTCTGAAGTATGTACCCACTCATCGAAACGACAATACTATTGGGCTATCTCTTTTAGCGTTCTGTGCATTCAGAGCAATCAACGGATTCATTGAGCGTAGTCTGAACGACGCGTACTTGGTTTCTACAGTTTTTATTGTATTATCGATAGGCCCGCAGCAGTCCGTGACTACACAGCTACCGTATGTGTGGTATTTACAACTTTGCTTTAAGAAAACAAGCAATATAGATTTAAAATCTGTAAACACGATGGCGCAGCGCTTGCACAGAAGCCTTTGCCGTTCGCGGCCGAAGTCTACGATAACTTACTTCGAAAAATAAAACCCCATTGAAGGCAGGTGATAAACACAATAACTGGACTATTCATCGCTAACTACTACGAAAAAAAAAAACACACTTAATCAGCGCGCAGACACCAAAATCAACGAGCGTTTGCACGCCAAGAGCTGGCTAATACGCCGCCCGCGCGGCGGCTCGATGACCTTCGTGCGGCGGTGGCGCCTGTAGTGGCGCGCGCGGTCCCTATATGAAGCGAGCGCCGAAGTTTCGTGACCAGTAAAGCATTGAAGGAATCTGGTACGAGGTAGCGTCTGCGTCTCTCTGCCACGTGTGGTGACTCGGTGGGCGGCGGATACAACAAAGTTGTCCTCTGTTTCACTTGCGTCTGTGCTCGAGAGCACGGCGGGGTGGTCCCCTGCGTCGGCGGTTGTACCTGGCATTGGTCGTACCCGTTGTTAAACCTAGTCCCGCTGGGACGAGGCTTAGCTTGCCGTGATTCAAAGCTGCCGTAAGTTGGCTGAATTCGCACTCACGGGAGAAGTGAAATAGTGTCCTCCGGTGCACGAAGCCTAGCTGTCCATCACCCTGATATCCGCTTTGGTACGAGGAACGAAATTACAGCACTTCTGAGTAAAACTCTGGAGCCCATGCAAAACACGTCCGTTCGCTGTAGGCCACCTCATGCAGGGCCGCCGCGAAGGCTGGAAATTCGAATTGCATTCGGTGTTAGCCGTGAGCGGATAACGGCGCTACAGTCCATTATAACGAATCACTGCTCTGCACTTTCGACAGCTTTCACATTGAGTGAAACGGCTTTATTTTTTTAAAGACGATTTTCTTTCTTTGGCTACCTCAACGTAAAAATTTTGTCTGTCTCGAGGAATTTGGTTGTGACATAACAAAAACCAGGCGTACAATCAATACATTTATAAGTGCACCTCTTTCAAGAAGAGAGCGCATTACATGGCTGGGTCGGCAGAAAGCTATCGTCTTTTGACGAAACTTGCAGTAAAGCAAGGCGATACGCGGCCAAGTTTTTCTTTGGCATGAAGGATTGCGTGTCGCTTATCGAGGCAACTTTCAGGCTCTTAGCAAACCCGCTTATTGTGTACCTTATCAGCGCCATTTATCTTAAAGAAGACTTATAAATGCCACAAGAGATAACTCCTGACGTTGTCATCGCCGATTGTCCGGCAAAATGCCACGTTGCGTGAGCTTATCGCCCACCCTCCCACCGCTTATCACATTTGGTTGGCCTCGCATCCCATGCTTTTTCCTGTTATCTTGGAGGGTCAGGCATATCGCCCTTTGCGTGCTTTATTCGTGAGATAGGGACTATTTGCTGAGCAACTAGTGCTTCACGTATGGCAAAATAGGTCCTTCCCGCTGCCTTTTCATCAATTATAGAACACCAGGCCTTAAAACACTGCACGCTAACGTAGAACCCGGGTATGCCCGGGTGTGTTCATTCATCGCCTCCTGTATTTCCACAATGCCAGACGCATCAGCCCGGACCGACCAACCAAGCCCTCTCCTTCTAGTCCGGCCACTCTCCCCCAATCGGTAGCCTTCCCAGCGCTTCAGTCATGTATCCAGTTCAGCTTGGGGCGGCGCGTGGCGGAGAGCGGCAACGGGCAAAACATGCTCCGCCGCGACTCTGAGCTTTCTAGCTCTGGCGCGAGCGCCATTACTTTGACAGTCTCAAACATCGGTTGCCTTGGCAACCAGGCACAAGCCGCTCTCGAATTTAGTTACGGTTGCGTGATCCCGGCTCAGTTCGTGGTCCCACCTTGCGACATGTGGGCACTGCAGGCGTACCACTCACTCCCATTGGGAAGCGCGTGATGCGTTTGGCATTGTAAAAATACAGGAGGCGATGGTTCATTCATCCACGGGTCTGAAACACATTAAGGAATCTTCTGAAAGGCGTAATTTTGCTCCAAAGCGTGATTCATCCCACTAGGTGTCCGGGACAAGCTCTGGAATGACCTTGTAGAAACTGGCAAGCGTTACAGATATGATCAAAACCAGTTTGATGTGTGATAAAATGAACAGGAATTCGAATTAAGCAACAATTTTCTAAAGACACAGCTGACTCTTTCTTGTTCTTTTTCGGTGGTCTAACCTAAAAAAAGGGGGGGGGGCGCAGCTTGCACTATGGGGGTGCAAGGCCGGAGAAACAGCAGAGCTGGCGGCCCCTCTCCGTTCGTCGGAGACCCGGCTGCTGCAATTCACATGGATTTCAGAACTTGCCGCTCAAAGTTCGTCATGACTGGCAGGTCCGGACCGTTTCGTCCGGAGCCTTTCACATCCCTTCAAAGTGGTCCGCGATAGCACGCGCTAGAAACCACGGTCTATGACCGCTGCAACGGGCTTCGTGAACTCGGCGTCTGTGCTCCCCACTTCAGGCGCGAACGCACGTGAACTGGAGAGGAATTTTGATACTAATAAAACTATATATATATAGTGTATATATATATATATATATAATATATATATATATATATATATATATATATATATATATATGAAAATAACATATAAGCGCTCCTCGGCAGTTATGCCCAGCAATCAAATACTGGAATCGCATCCTGTTCCGTTGCCTCGAGAAACCACACGTGAGCCCACACACCAAACACGTGTACTGGCGGTCGTTTGAGCTTAACTTCACGAACGTATCGTAATTGCAGTGATACAGCACGCGCCGCTCGTTCTTTTAGGGGCGAAGACCGTTAGGGGCTGCGGCTGTTGGCGTTTCCTGTCTTCGTCGTCGTAATCGTCGTTTCATGTAGTCACGGTACTAAAACACCGGGAAACTCGTTTACGCCTCATGGTAGAGAGATTTGTGCATCAGAAACACCAAACTTTTACAGCAAAGGTGAATACCTGCACCCCCAACGGTTTCATCTCCGTCGGCAAAAACGCGAACGCGCCAAGGATACACTCATGCACTGCATGCTTCGCCCCTCCCCAGGTTCCACGTCAGTGGAGATGGCCCGGGATTGTTGTTTTCTTCTCATCATTCGCAGCCGGCACCAAGGCGCCGGTTAAAAGCGCCGATGCAAAAGCACTTCATGGAACCCCCCCCTACTTCTTCCTTAGAGGAAATTTCGCATTGCACACGAGAGCGAGGTAGAAGTGTGTCAGTAGACCCACCGCGGTGGCTCAGTGGCTAAGGCGCTGCGCTGCTGAGCCCAAGGTGGTGGGTTCGATTCCCGGCCACGGCAGCCGCTTTTCTGATGGAGGCGAAAAGCAAAAACGTCCGTTTGCACGAGATTTTGGTGCACGTTAAAGATCCCCAGGTGGTCGAAATTAATCCTGAGCCTTCCACTACGGCGCGCCTCATCGCATGCGCTGCGTCGGCGCGTTAAACCCTACAATCAATTAGAAGTGCGTTAGTCTTGGAGGTACGCTGATGATAAGTTATGTCTGTAACTTCTGAACGGAGTTCGTTGGGTGGCGCCTCGAGGTAGGCCGGTTTGCGGCGCTGTAACGAGACGTCTCCTTCGCGGCCATTCAACAGGATGGTGGCGGACTTTAACGTCTTGTTTGGTGCACGGTACACGGCCCATCGTAGGAGGGTTTAATAAAGGCCGTCTTCGGAATTATCGGCAGGCTCGACGGGGATTTGTTGATATGCTTCGACGATGTACATTTCGCTATTTTGCTAAGGATCTTTCACCCTCCAAAGCGGCCTGTGAAATCTCGAAGTGTGGTAGGGCAACTGTCGCGGACAGCGAGGTCGCAGCGCAGCGCCCGAGCAAGGAAACCAGCGTGGCAGGCTTTCATACCGGAATGCGCGTGCCGTGACGAGTATCTGCACGAGCCATTCGTTCTTTTTTCTTTTTTTTTTTTATTCTCGTCTTCGTGAGCGCTGACGAAGGGCGTGACAGCTGCAGGAGAGAGAACTGATGGAGAGGAGGGATCGTATGGGAAATGCCATGCCTGATAAGCAGTCCACTGGTCTCGTCTGGAGGCGCCACTGTAGCACCTTCGCCCGCCGCGACCGGGAGCGACGGTACTCGATTACGCGGCGGTACGCGCGTCTGGTGTCGCAACGACAGCGGAGTTTACCGCTCAGTCCCAGCCACCACGAAAGGAAGGCGCATCGAACGTTCGCCGCACCAAGATACAGCCTGCCTATTCATAGAATAATCTCCACAGAACACCGTTATCTCTACAAGGACGCCAATGATAACGCGTGCACCCGCTCACGTCAGTCTCGACAACGTGCAAGAACGCACGTGGCGCCTTCTGCAGACAGGCAGCCTCCCCTGTCGCGCGCTGCTCCATCGCATTCATCCGTCCATTATTTCCCTCCCCGAACTGCCCATCATGCGGCATTCCCTGCCACCTTATCCCACACCATGTGGGCTTGTCCCAATGATCCTTTTTCCCTCCATCACCTGCGACGAGCACTGGGGAGGGCGCTGGGCAGCTCTGATCCGGAGGTTCAAGCCTCCCTGACGAATCGGGCTGCCATTGTCGCCGCCAGGCTAAAGCCAGCGGCCTCCACGTCCCCGTAACAGAGCTTGACTAAATAAAGTTTACCTCCTCCTCCTTAACCTATTCGACCGTGAAGCATTCACATTTGGTTTTGTATTTTTGCCAAGTGCAGTCACTCGTCGAGAAGAGAAGACACTGATCGAGGCGGTAATTATTTCAGTCATTTGTATGCGGATTCAACGTAAAACCCCGTCTGTACCCCTCGATATGTCAAATTTGCTTAGCGCGAGAGAAAGCTGGTAATTAACAGACATAGGGCCTTGATATATCTTTTCGTACACAGCCCATTAAATTGGCCCTGGAAAAATGGAAGCCTAGCATTCGGGGTATGGCACTAAACAGGAATACACGGAGTTTTATCATTGTCATCATGATCATCATCATGCTCAGGCCCACTGCAGGGCGAAGGCCTCTACCCCCAACGGCTTCATCTCCGTGGGCAAAAAACGCCACGGCGCCAAGAAATACCTATATATACTGCTTGCTTCGCCCCTCCCCAGGTTTCACGTCAGTGGAGATGGCCCGGGAATTTTTTAATTTTGGGGTTTGTCACGTCGCGAAACTGGCTGTTGTCGTTTTAGGAGTCGCGTCAGGGTTAAGTCGGGGCGTCGGGATGTAGTCGCGTTGGAAATCTTGGTATTCGCTGCGGCGTTGCGTCGTTGAAGAGTGCGTGGCCTATGCGGCTCGCGCTGTACAATATTGTGGGAATTTTCACGACAGGAGACGCTGTACGGAGCATGAGTTACATGAGACATTTTCGCGAAGGAAAACCTCGAAATCCACCACGTAGGGAAATGTGATGTACAGCTTTCTAGGAAACTTCGCAGTTAAAAATTAGCCCTCGGCCAATTTTTCGTCGCTGAAACAACCGCAAAAAATCACACAGGCACCGGCACGATTCGAGCCTGTGTCTGGTAGACCAGCCAGAGTAAGTTTCAGTTGTCTTACGCATTTGGCTACGACGTTTTTTTTTTCTTTATTGCCGGTCTTCGACAGTGCAACACAACATAAAGGTACTATAGAAAAGACACAATCTACAAAAAGGCCACCATGCCATGGTGGACTGGCGTTGTCATTTAAAATTTCCTAAGCTTGGCGAGGGGTTCCACCCTTGGCAACCACTCATGAACAGAAAACTTCGCTCTCTGAATTTCAATGAACTTGGAAATATCGTGGCGTCGGCCGCGAGTCAACATCACAGTTGAGCCATGCCATGCGCGACCGCCAAATACTCTGCAGGCCCAACAACATGACGAGATCGTACGGCACCCCATCATCTCTCTCCATACATAAAAACCGTATTCCATGGGGGTTCAGTGGAAACACCTTTCGCAGTGTCCTTTGGAGGTCATCCCATAGAAACACTGCTGCCCAACAATGGAGAAAGACATGCTCCGCCGTTTCCGGTTGTTTGCAAATAGAGCAGTCAGTTCCCCATGGCATAGAAATCCCCTTACCCTCCATCCATGTTGCAACTGAAAGGTGCCCGTGTGTAGTTTAAAGAAGAAAGACTTCGCTCCTGGTGATACTTCCATTCGCTTAACCCTTTTTAGAACATCTTGTCCTGGGCCTGCACAGTATAAACTCTATACATTGGTACAGGTATGACCACATCAGAATACATCCTTATATAATTTTTTCCGCGTGACATTACCAAGTAGTGCATCGAAAATCGAGCAAACAAAAAACGGGATGACACAACAATCTCTTTAAAGTATCCATAGATGCCCCCTGTCATACTACTGGTAGAAACTACGAATTCGGGAAAAGCCCGCATTAGCCGCACTTGAAGTACTGTGCGCAGAAAAGGGTCTTGAACGTCCCGCAAAAACAAAAATCGATTCACAAGCTGTCTTACAAAAAGGTGCGTCAGCCCTAAGCCACCATGCGGGTTCGTCGAAACAAATTCATTCGACTGGTCCTCTCCAAGTAGAAGCCCACACAAATACAGCGAACACGCGGTGAAGTCGTTGTATATTCACCGGAGAACAATCCAGCGCCTGCATAACATACGATAATTTGCTAGCCAGAAAAATGTTGACCACAGTTGCCCTAGCAAACATAGACAAACCATTGGCTCTCCATTTACACGCTTTCTCACGCAGCTCCCGAGCTTGCGCACGCCAGTAGGGGATCGCTGTCTCTGTAAAACTCCAGTGGAATACCCAAGTATTTCGCTGGATGGGTGACCCGAGTGACATTGGTGAAAATGTCTGGGGTTGTCAGCCAATCACCATGCCAGAATCCCACACACTTTCCCCAGTTTACAAAGCTACCTGTTGCAACACCGAACCGTTTCACGATTTGTACGACAAGAGTGACACTTTCCTTGTCTGAACAGAAAACTGCAACGTCATCAGCATAAGCGAGAAGCTTGACTTCAGAAGAGTGTACACGAAATCCTCGAACCTGGTTGTTTTGTATGATGGTTAAACACAACGTTTCTATGTAAATACAAAAAGCAGAGGGCTGAGGGGGCAACCCTGACGCACCGAACGTTGCACGCTAATGGGCGCTCCCAGTGAATTATTTACAATCAACCGCGTGGTGCACCGTCGATACGCCTTGGCCAACACCCTCACTAATGACAGATCCCACATTTACATGGTCAAGAACAGAAAACAGGAATATCATGGGACAAGCAATCAAACGCCTTTTCAAGGTCAAGCTGGAGAAGCGCGACGGCGCCTCCAGCGGCGTCGCAGCACTCAAGCACACATCTCGCCGTGTGTATATTCGTTGTGATTGTGCGATCTTTGATGCCGCACGTCTGGTGTGGCCCTACAAGAAGTGTGATCACAGTTTGTAACCTCGGCGCTAGCACCTTAATCAATATTTTGTAATCAACGTTCGACAAAGCGATTGGCCAGTACGCCGTTACGAACTTTAGTTTTTCAGTTTCTTCTGTTTTCGGTATGAGAACCGTTTGGGAAGACGAAAACGACGGTGGAAGGTATTTCAAACGAAATGCTTCTAAAAACATCGCCGTTAAAACCGGTGATACGTCCTCTTTGAAGTACTTATAAGAGGCCGCGCTTAAGCCGTCAGGACCGGGCGACTTCCCTGGTTTTAAATTATCAATTGCTGACTTGATTTCTGCGACAGATATGGGCTGTTCTAAATTATCTTTAATTTCATCCTCAAGGCTAGGCATACGGCCTGAGGTACTCTTTTATAAGCCTTCCACATTATGCGGTCGGTATGGAAACAAAGACTGATAATATTCAAAGAAAAACTGGTGGATGTCGTCTATATCGGTTGACGCGCGTCCATTCCATTCGATTTTGTCGATCGTATTTCGTCGAGTACGCGCCTTTTCGATTCCAAGCGCCCGTTTGGTTGGCGTCTCTACCACTACTAATCGCTCGGCTCTCGCTCGAACGAGTGCCCCGCGGTAGCGTTCTTCGTCTAGTATCTCTAGTTGCTGTTTGGTTTGCGTATGTCCTCTGTAAACAACCGAGGCGTTTTCCTTCTTCCAAAGTTATTTACTTTAAATTGTCGCGTAACGTCCTTTCCTTTATTTTTTCTTCGTGTTGTTCCCAATTTTACTGTCTTCATTTCTATCTCTTCAATTTTTTTCTTAACTGCATCAATGAACATTTCGTCGTTTAGGAGTTTAGCATTTAATTTCTAAAGGTTCCACGAGAAAGCAGTCCCCTTGCCTTCTTGGCCCAACGCTACACTTAACCACGCAGTGGTCAGAAAACGTCACTGGGTGTACTCTGTTACCTTGGAATTTCGGAATAAATCAAGTGACGCGTATATTCTGTCCAGCCTCGCGTGACTGGTACCCTGAAAGTGGGTGAAACTCACGTCTCGACCACTCTCGAGGCATTCCGCCACGTCTAATAAACCAAATTCATCAACAATTTCTACCAGCAATTCGGTGATTGCGCCCTTATAAGGACTACTGCTCGTTTTATCCTGCGGAGATAACACGCAGTTAAAGTCCCCCATCAAGATAACTTGCTTCTCGATAGTGGGTTACTGCCGGATATTTTGGAAAAAATCCGTCTGTCCTCCCCCCCATTAGGCGCATACACACAAATGACCCGCCATTCGACGCTATTAAATTGAAATCGCACACAACCAAGCGACCAGATGAACACGATTGGACATTTTTCTACGCATAGGCCTAACCGATTTTTCACAAGAAGCAGGCAGCCACCGGAGTGTCCAACTGCATGACTAATACACGCACAGTACCTAGCCGTGAACCTCTGCCCCATGCTCCCGGTCTCGTCCTCCCCCTCGACTTTTGTCTCCTGCACTGCCAGTACGTCTAGGTCCTGCTCTGTAAGCAGGCGGTACACCTGACATTGCTTTCTCTTGGCTGCAAGCCCCGCACATTTAGCGCAGCAAAGGTCAAAGGTCCGTCAGCAGGCATTTAAGAAGGGAGTTGGCGGCTAGAAACCGGGAGCATGGCGCTTACCTTTCCCGTCTCCACGTCCCTAGGTGTGTCCGTCCGCGATTGGGCCTCCAGGTGGCTGTGGTTGCCCCGGCGTCGTGTCCGGCGGCTTGCGGCCAGGTTGTACGCCTGGACGCTGTCGCAAGGTCGAACGCCGCACCACAGCTGCCTTTTGAGGCGGTTCTCCGTTTCCGCTGCCGCCTTCTTCCTCCTGCTTGTGATCGGTCTCTTCACGGGACCGCTTAGCAGTGGCGTTGACGATACTGGCGCAGGAGACACTGTTCGTTCTCTGCTGGTCGCCTTCCATCCCCTCCGGTGCGTCTTCCTCGAAGTGGTCGTCGCCATACTCGCCACCTTTCCCCTGTGCATCAGGCAAGGGTGGGAACTCCATGGTTGGTTGCCCGCCGTGGTTTGAGTCCTGGGAACCTTGGTCACTAGGTTCAAGAGAAGCCGGCGCCACTTCCGGTGACAACGCCTGCCCCGCGCCTTCTGCCGCTTCTTCTGCTTCCGCTGTGTCCATGAGGAGATCAGACGCGTCGTCGCTCCCCACGGCCCCCGTCACCTTTGCATACGTCTTAACGCACTGTGCGTCTTCGTGTCCGAAGCATCGACAAATGGAGCAGCGCGGCACTTTACAGTCTCGGCGAACGTGGCCGGCGGTGTGGCAGCGCAGGCACTGCATGGGACGCCCAGGGGCCACAACAAGGGCCAGTTCACCTGCAACTCGAATCTGGTGGGGGAGATCGTCCACCTTCAACCCGGACTTCAGCTTGAGAAGCACGGTGCGAGTCGTAGAACCCTTGTCACTCCCGCCCTGTACGCGCCAGCGTTCCTTGGTAATTCTTGCCGAACGCCGCAAACGCCGCACGAATGTCGTCGTCTGCGACGCCGTACAGCAGCCAATGAAGCTTTAACTTTACCTCCTGGTGTTGCGGGTCGATGACTAGGCAGCGCCTTCCCTTCACTTGCACCTCGCCGGCTGCCGCCATCCTTTTCGTCGCCTCGGGGCGGTTGAACGTGACAGCCCAGATGTGGTTTAATCTGGTATGCCCCCAAGGTAACTACCTCGGAAAGCATACCACACTTGGCCAGCATGTCCCTGAAGTCTTCCACTCGAAAAGTGTAGAAAAACTGTGTTTCGAAACCGATCCGTCCTGGTTGTCAGAGAGGGCAAAATATTCTGGTACTCTTCCTTATCCCTAACTTCCATCCTGTCTCCGCGGCTTTACTGCGCTGCAATTGCCGCTTCTTGGGAGCACATGACCCTACGTCCTTCCACTGCGGTGGCCGGAAGTAGAATGATTTGACTACGACCGTGAGTCAGTACCCGGGAGTCAAACGGCTTACTCCCTCACCTGTAACGCTGCGGAGTACCTTAGAACCTCCCAATGTCCGTCCGCGTCCATGCGTGCGCACACCACCATCAAGCGAAAATAAAGCGAAATTCGATTGAGCCGTGAGTTGCAGTTTCATTTATGGAATAATCAAGGTGCAACTCACGGCTCAAATCGAATGACGGTTGGGGCGGAAATCGGATGCCACTCGGGGCGCAACTTGGATGTAATTTAGAGTCCCCGTATCCCGCACCCTAGCCATCATCCACGGAGTGGAGATGCAGTCATTTTCCCCTAAAATTCCGGTCAATGTGATATTTATATTCATTGTAAAACTTGAATAAACTCGCAGAGATTTTCTGCTTACTTCTGGCCCAGATGATTAGCATCAAAAGGATGCGGAAACATTTAAGAGACGTTTTCTAACTCAGTGATAATTTTTTTGCACTGTGAAGAGTTCGCGTACTAAATATTAAGATTGCGGTATTTATTTACTACGGATAGAAGTTGATTAAGCCAAGCTCAATTGACTGGCACAATGGACTGAAGGGCACAACTTGCCGAGAAGCTCTTCAATATTTGGTGGTACGCGTTATAGAACTCAATACAAAACTGAGCGGCTCAGTCCCACCAGGAGAGGTGTTACTGCGTGTAATATGACTCGCTGTGGTTTGGTGCTTAGGATTTTTCAGATACAAGCTGTGTGGTTAATTTGTGCCTTATTTGTGTTTTTCTGCGTACTCGCGCTGCTATGTGCATCGTTTTATTCATTATTCTTACCAGCTAGTATTACACCGAGATTAGAATTTAATTTAACGGTTATGTTAGATGCGCAACATCTTATGCTCGGCGCTGTGTCCCTCCCTCCCTCGTGTCGTTGTTTACCGCCGTCCGCACCGTCCTGCGCATGCGCGTCTCTTCAGCCCGTCAGCGTTTGGGTCGACGTCAGCGCAGTTCAATATAAAAACAAATAGTTAAGCGGCGCCCGGATTCGATCCCACGGCTCTCTGGCCGCAACGGGAGGTACGTGGCGCTCTTCCCACTGCGCTACAAACCGAGACGGGAGCATGTGCTAGGAACGCGCCTTATGTCCTTCACTCATTAAAACTACGTCAAGAAGCTACTGATACAACGAAGGCACGCGAAGCTGAACGTCAACGGAAACGACGAAATAAAAACTAATGGGAACTTCAGTCGACCCCATAGCTGCTTCGCATACTACTCAGGGTTCCCTACCGGAAGATGGTGTAATTTCTTGTTTCATAAGGTATAGCGAGAACAAGCAAATCCATATGTGACGTCACCTGTAAAACAACCCGCCGGGGTGGCTCAGTGGCTAAGGCGTTGCGCTGCTGAGCACGAGGTCGCGGGTTGGATTCCCGGCCTGCGGCGGCCGCTTTTCTGATGGAGGCGAAAAGCAAAAACGCCCGTGTGTGCGAGATTTCGGCGCACGTTAAAGATCCCCAGGTGGTCAAAATTAATCCGGAGCCCTCCACTACGGCGCGCCTCATCGCCTGCGTTGCGTCGGCGCGTTAAACCCCACAACCAATCAAAACCACTAAAACAGTGGGTATTCTCGACAATCAGTCCTGGATCGTCTGCGTACTGCACGGCACGCGATCCGCCGATCGATTTTCCCATGTATTTCTACAAGAATTTTAAACTGCTCGCGTACCGTGCAGGAGACCCTATATTTCCGGCGTGCAAAGGGTTGCTTGAAGCAGCCTCGTGCCATGTGATAATATTCCTCAAAATCTCAGCGCAAACAAAAAAAAATTGTGCGAATAAAATGCGCCCACATGAGTTCAGAAATGTAGTAAACATTATGGTAGACAACGTGCGAGCATGCAAATGGAGAAAAGACGTGCAGTTCAACTCATGCTGTATTTAGTGAAACAACACTGGTTGAAAGAGGCGTCAGTCAGCGAAGGGCCGACTCCGGATGTAAAGGTTTCACAAAGACGAAGACGGAGAAGGAGGCACACAGGACGCTAGAAAGGAAGTCTAGCGAGCATCCTGTGGCCTTGCTCTACCGCCCTCGTCTTTTAAAGACGACAGCCTTTCTTGGACTAGTTGAACTCGAAAATGTCTGTTGTCTGTCTGTCTGTCTGTCTCTGTCTGTCCATCTGTCTGTCCCTCGAGCCATCTCGCCAAGGAAATGCAGGAGTTATTGAACGAGAAGTAAACATTTCCAAACGACTAAATCTGGTGGCGACGTTCATACTTTCCAGCAACATTGTTCAGCAAAAGAAAACATTACGCATATGTGAGGCAAGACATCAATACACAAGTAGTAAATTGTCGAGTTGTGCTATCTCCCGCCGCCTGAGCCAGGCGTGCGATGCCTCAACTGAGCGTCATGTGTCTTTCCTCGCCCTTTCCTTCTCCTAACTCTGCCTTGACTATGCTTAAATACTCTGTTCTCGGACGAATAAACGGTTAAGTCCCCAGCGCCGGACTCGTCTGTCGTCCACGCACCGTGTGTGCGCTGACTATGCAGCACAAAGTTATTTTTTACTAAGGGTGCATGGCTGCTTGATTTGTGTGACAGGAAATTAGAAAATTCAGTGCCCTTCCACTCTGTGAAGAAAGATGACCAGCAAAGCTGCGGTGACGAGCCTCAACGTGAGCTTTGACTGGGTCGTAGTCCAAAAGGTGCACGAAGCAAAACATGTTTTGTAATTTGCGATTGAGCATAGTTCCTGGTTAATTAACTGAACGAACTTTGACGAAGTAGTTTTTTCCGGCGGGCAAACAAGGTGCTGTCCGTTTCCACCCGTAGAATCCCATATGTATTGACAGCGGACGAGAATTCCAGACTATTTATACCTACGCTGTAAACCACGTAATTTTGAAAACTATATAAAACGCGGAGTTGTGTTAGAGTCGTCTCAGCGGCTAATTGTGATATAATTTGTTTTGGTACAGTTTCAATTAAACATGCGTTGGATGCACCTTCTGCAATGGCAATCGCTCCGCAGATTGACGTGATGCACTGTGCAACTCTCGATATGGGAATGCCATCTTACATAGATCAAGCTTACCACGATCCCCTTAAAGTCTGCTTCACCTCTTAACACAAATGAATTGCTGGGAAGACATTTTGGGGCGCAGCCCTCTGGCTCCCGTCGCCGGGCTCTGCCGCGTCGGCATCGTCGTGACCGGCCGAACGATGGGAAGACCGACGAGTGAAAGAAAGCAAAGGAGGAGAAGGTCGCGAAATTGTTAGGGGAGGGCGGTTCGCCAAGGCGGCGCGAGCCAGCGCTGCTCCGACAGTGTGCGGTGAGGGAAGGGAAGGGGCAGTATGTTGTGCCCGCACGAGGCTCTCGACGCTTGGCGAAAACGTGAGGGGAGCGTTTGCGTGACATTGATGTGCGTTCGCTTAATGCTATGTTCGTACTGACGTAACAGCCGTATCGTGCGCTATGGACGTAAAAAAAACGGCGTTTCTTTCACGCACTTCGGTTGGCTGAGACGTCAAAAGAAGTCTTTATTTAAAGATATTACGACACTTACGGCAACAGCCTGAACCGCAGCCTAAGACGCAGTTCGCGGGTCCCTTCCTGAGACGCACCTCGCGCCGCCGCCGGAGAGGCTCACCGTCGAGAGAACCCACGAGTGAGTGCTTCCCCAGCGCACTGCAGCCATCGGGAGTGAATGCTGAACTGCGAGTGACGCAACCGGTCGTGCGCATCTGCAGCGGCTGTTGTGGAACGCGCCCATCCGCTCTCAGCCAGTTCTTACTGAGCAATGAGCGACGCAACTGGTGGAACTGCGTCGTCTGCCGCTGCTGCTAAACGAGCTGCCCGAACAGCTGTGCCCAAATATCGCCTTAGGATGTATCGTAGTCGCCAGCCATTTTTTAAAAGGAAATATAAGCGGTCTTGTATTGAAATATGAAGGCCCTATGGCCTTTTTATTTGATATGATTTTTTCCATGCGCCGCGCCGGGCCTTACTCAAGCCGGTGTACTTTGGCCGGTGATTTTCTGCCCGGCCTTTCTCCGGCAACCATGTTCGGCCCGTGTCCAAATGTGGGCCTTTTGGCCGTGTACAGCCGTACTCCCATCACTGTCCAACGGCCAGTGTCCGTCGGCCAGTCGACCGGCTTACGTTCATGCGGCCAGATTCCAGCCGTAGGGCTCCGGCCATCCCAAAGCCACCCGTGTGCGGCCGAAGTACGGCCACCGGAGGACAGCCGAGATGCGGTCGTCGGACTCCAGCCGGACTAAAACTGTCGGAAATTCGGCCGTGCTACGGGCATTGTAGTTCAGCCACAGTACGTTAATTGTACTGAGGCCGGTGGACGACCACTGTATGCAGCGCAAGCAGATGACTCAATCGCGCTGCCCAGCAGCACAAACCTACCATCTTGGGTGCACTGCACCCACATCAAAGTGATCCCGCGCGCAACCACCAGCCGTACAGCCTTCAGCGCAGCCTGGCTTAATTATCAGCGTCAGTTTACACCAAAATTAGTTTATTCAACAGTGCTCTGAAATGGTCGTTCTTTTCATTGTTGTGCCTCTTTTACTGTCGAATACAGCAAATATTCATTTCTTTGCAGAGCTGGAAATAGATTTATTGTCCAGGTCCCGTATCTTCTGTGGGGCGGCTTACCTGTAATAAACAAGGACGGATGGGGGGGGGGGGGCGGAAGGCGCATACTTTAGTGGGTTGAATTTCACAAAAATGAAAGTGCCGCTTTTAGGCAATTTCTGTTAAGACAATACTTTCATGCTCTGACTAAATCAACGATTTTTACAACAGCTGCTTGACCAGTTTTTTTGTATATAAAACCGGTGCGAATGCCTTTACGAAGTGGTTCGGTACTCCACAAAACACTCAGCAGCATTCAATATAATTTACTTCACACAAAATGTATGTCCAGTATTTGCCCATTTTTCTTGCAAAGAAATTTTCTACTGGTTCAGCTTTCTGATGATCTTTCACAGGGCTGATCCTAGAAGAGATCAAAGAAGTACTTTCAGTTTCAATATATTTCTTATGTTGTTTTCATGAGTTACGTGCACACTTCTTAATAGTCCAAAAGAACTTAATTTTCCTCTAAAGTCGTACTACGTTAAGAAAATTCTAGACGTGTTGCGAATGACGCCCTTCTTCAGATGGCTGCAGTTGTATCCCTCTGTGTTCACGCAAGGAAAGGCGTAAGACAAGAGTTTCATATTTTCTTTCAAACAAATAACTTAGCAATTGTAGTATTCATACAGCAAACCTTGCATACTGCAACGAATAAAGCAATAAATGTTTCATTGGTCAAGTTTGAATGCGTAGGGTTCTCAACCCGTCGGAGGCGAACTTGCGGCTCAGCAAGTTTATTTATTTATTTGTTTATTTATTTATTTATTTATTTATTTATTTATTTATTTGTTTGTTTGTTTGTTTATTGATTTGTTCAGTTATTTATTTATTTATTTGATACCTGCTTGCCCTTGCATGCATTACAGCAGGGAGATACATAACACTAAGCATCAAATATGAGACCGAATAACAAAATAATTCTACAAAGCGAGTGAAAATCGTCGGTATAAACAGTGGATAAAACCATACGTGGAAGATAATTACACTCCCATCTTGATCTAAAATAAAATGAATCGCGCAAGGCGTCACCTTAAAGGAAAGTTAATAATTTGCTTCAAGCTAGCGATCCCACTTTGGGATATGTAGAATGGCGCTTGGATATACTTCTCGCCTTCTATTCGAGTTTTCGAATGATAGATATTACGAAAACATTTCAACCTCAGGTTTCGTCTATGATCCATCCCGTCTTACCATGTAAGTTTACTTTTACTTTCCCTAATCCTGAGTTGACAGTGCCAGTACCTAATATGAATCATACTGACCTATTCTGTATGTTTTCGAGCGTATCAACCAGCTCTTTGCTGTAGGGATCCCAGAAAACACATGCGTACTCCTACATTGAGCGCACATGAGTGAAATACGGTTGTTCTTTTAAGTTAGGTGGAGGTTCGCTGAAATTTTATCTCGGAAAGCCAAAAACACGTGCAGCCGTAACTTTTATGTTGTGAACGTGCCTATTTCTGCAACAACTCTTTAAATAAACTCCTCGTTATTTATATTCCCCAGCCGTTCTTAAAGCAGTGTAATTTACTGCATACGCATTCAATTAAACTGAAGGTTTTCTTGTAAAGTTGACGTTACACAATTTTTAAGATTCAACGACTTTTGTGAATCAGCACACCAGGACGTTATTAATGTGAATCATGCTGCAAGTATTCGGAATCACGTTCATTCGCTATAGTCCTGTATATTACACAGTCATTCGCGAACATTTTTAACAAAGATTTGAGGCCACACAAACAAAAGCGGGCTCGCGACTGAGCCTTGGGGAATTGCTGAGGTCGCGGGAACATATCCGGACGAACAACCATCGAGAGCGACCAGCTGCTGTCTTAGAAAGATACACTCGGCTATCCCTGCAATAACCGATTTATTCAGTTTATTGCCCGCAATGTACTAAGAAGAAGGTGATATGAAAAACCGTCAAATGCTTTTTTTGCCGCACAAGAAAATAGTCAGCTACTTTAAGCTTATCTATTGCTAGAGCCAAATCGTGCGTGAACACAACAAACTGCGTTGAGCAAGAAAAACCCGACGAAATCCGTGTTTGCTAGGATGCTGGCGATTATGTTTACCCAAATGAGTCATATCCCAGTGTAGCTAATCTCAATTTCAAGCACCGCAACTAAATTACATCCAGGCTTCGTCATTCACAAGGCGCTGTTGTTATGGCAAATTCAAAATCACACTTGTTTCTAAATAGGCAGTCCATAATATCCCATGAAGTAACATAGCAGGGATGAAGTTGAGCCTACCAATGCACGAGCTTAGCCTCTTCTACGTTTATCACAAACAATATCGTGCACATTGTTTTTTCGCGGTATTATTGTGAGAAGAATAGCCGGAAACTTGCGCTTTTGCGCGCCCTTGCTTTCTTTGGTGGGGAGTCCTTGACATGTGCACCGGTTGAGCTCCTGCGTGGTGGCCGCTTGCTCGACACCCTTTAAGGCCACTTTTTTTGGTGAACCACCGCCATATCGGGTCGGACATCGCTGCCGGGTCGATGTCTCCAATGGTCTCCATTTCTTGAACGGGTGAATAGCCTCGAGCTGATGCGTCGACAAAGCCGACGGGCGAGGCGTTGTAGCAGCTATGACTGGCGAGGCTTAGCTCACCCGCCGGTGTGGCACAGTCTTCTTGTGGCAATAAATGGCATTGCGATGGCCTAAACGTTTCCCTGGTAATGTCCAGTGAGTCCTTGCACCTTGCCCGTTCACCTAGAACACTCATTACTGTTTGGCAAACCTAGTTTGTTCATTTAAAACACAGAAACACCTGGCGGATGCAAAAACGTGTCTGCGCCATTCGATCCCTAACGGCTCTTTCTTCACCCAGGGAAAAACCGGTCCTACATCGGGTTCTTCTCGCACCCAGACGCGCGCCGTTGTTCCATAATGACGCATAACCTGATACCTTACGAAGGCCGGTCTCCTCTTGAACATCGGTTGCCGAAAATTCTTCGGCCGTTCGCTCGCCGTAATTCGGCCGAGGACCGCTAACCAAATGAAAAACGTACATTCTGAGGCCGTAAGTCGGCCGGTCTCCTTTATAACACCGGCTGCCCGAAGAAAACAAATATTCTGCCGCCGGACGCGCGGTCCACCGTTGAAAGAGCGGATGTGCGGCAGCCGCGCTACGGCCGGTCTCCTTTCGAACACCAACTGTCACAAGAATACGGATATCTTGTGGCCGGTCGCTTGCCGTGCTTCGGCTGAACACCGCTTCCCGAAGGAAAAACGGATGCCCTAAAGCCGTACTCCGGCCGATTTCTTTCTCAACATCGACAGCCGAAAGGCAACTGAATATCTGGCAGCCGGGCAGCTGCCGTTGTGCGTCTGAACGTCTGAACACGGGCGGCCGGAGTAATACCGAAGCGCTGGTTGCCGAATGTTGGCTGTTCATCGTATGATCAGTGGCTGCCAGAACCTGGACGCTGGCCGGACATGCCAGAAAGCGGCCATAGACGGGCCGGTCTTGCGACACACTTGATTTTGATTTGATTGTGGGGTTTAACGCGCCGACGCAACGCAGGCGATGAGGCGCGCCATAGTGGAGGGCTCCGGATTAATTTTGACCACCTGGGGATCTTTATCGTGCGCCGAAATCTCGTACACACGGGCGTTTTTGCTTTTCGCCTCCATCAGAAAAGCGGCCGCCGCGGCTGGGAATCCAACCCGCGACCTCGTGCTCAGCAGCGCAACGCCTTAGCCACTGAGCCACCGCGGCGGGTCTTGGGACACACTTTCTGTGCCGCCTGATGTGGCGCGCAGTTAGTACAATTCCGGGATTTGAGTGGGTTCCGCAACGTGGCGCTACGGTCGCTAGCGATTCTTGCCTACATCGCTCTGTTACCGGAGACGTTATGCTGGATCCCGGCCATAGACAGCTTTGCTGTAAACAAACACACGCATTGAAAACAATGTTTCGCCACAAAATATGCAGAAATCGCCCTCCGGCGTATTCCACAAAGTCCAAGAATAACAAAAGGTATCGATAGATGGCACGAGCAGTGGTACGCGGGGCAATTGAATTGGCTTGAGCAAACCTCCATCGTGTTTATTGTGGGAAGAACAAGATGATAAAATACGAAAAAAGAAGTTTCCCGTTCCAGGAATCGAACCTGGGTTACGACGTCTATCCGATTGCGCCATCATCGTCTTTTTTTTTCTAACGGATTGCGCCATCATCGTATTCAGGTGGCTGAGCCATTTGGCTTCGTTGAGCGGACGTTGGATTTGGGCTTTGGGTGAGTCGAAGTGGAAAAGGGGTTGTAGACAGTGATAGTCTAAGGACAACGATTGGGGGAAGGGGGTTGCTAAGGTTTGTCGTGAGGGATTCGTGAGTTGTTTCTCTGAGCTTGGACTTTGACTCGCAGGCAGTTTGCACATATGATCATTGATTCTTGGACTTTGGTTGCAACGGATTGGACTCTGGCCCATCGCCATTTGATTTCAGAAATCTCCGTGTTTCAACCGCTATCGTATTTAGACTGCGGGCATTCGAAATTTTTGGCATGCTCATTTTGGTCTTTTGGTCTTCTAAGCTTGTCTTTTTTTTTTCTGGGGGGGGGGGGTACCTTTATTTTCGTTACTGATATTGGTTTGTTCGTCTTGCATTTCGTTCGGCTTTCTTTGCCGATGTATATTTCCGTGCTCTGTTTAAATTCTGGGAACTCATTTTTAGCTTGTGTAACCCGCATTTTTGTATCACGTAAGTATTCTGCCTATGAGCAATACTCTTCTTTTGTCATTGCAACTAAACCACTCCCTTCTGTAAGGCCCTAAGAAACTGATGGTACTAAATAATAATAAATAAATAAATAAATAAATAAATAAATAATAAATTTCGTCAGCGTTATGCGCGGTAGCAGTTAGAAAGCGGCCACTTCGTGCATTGCTTCGTATTATATAACTAGTATGGCTGTCACGTCGTTTCGCTTCGGCATCTGCCAACCCTCGGCGGCCAGCCCAATGCTGAGCAAAGCGTTGCATTAATTCGTGTCACTTTTTTCAGGCCTCCAAGGTGCTTGGAATGTACTTGAGCTTAGAGAAAGGCAGGACGCGCTTATGTTCTGTGGTTGAAGGAGGCTAGCGGCGCCAGTAACAAGCAGGCGAATGACTGCCACCAGAGCTTACACGACTGCAGCCAAGAGTTTATGTAAGACTGTATGAAATAGCTCAGGCCGGACCGTGCTGCGAACTCTTAGTTCGTGAGTCGCACCTGACGTGAGGCGGAGAAGACGGTGTAGGCATTCTTCGCTTTCATCCTCCATCTCGAGGGACCGCATCATCACTGGACCATTCCCCCGTTCTGCCTACTTGCCCTTCACTCTAAAAAAAAGGGTAGAAAAAGGAGGAAATCGAGGGTTTTCTCCCCCGGACCAGCGAGATTCTCCCTTTAGCTCGTTACACGTAGCGCCCTCTGTACGGCCTCTACGAAACACCGAAACGGGTGAGGAAATATTCTCCCCTGTCGTCTGCAATCTTCTGTCGGCGCCGACGCCGAAAACGAAACCGTTCATCGTTGCACCGTGGCTTTCGCCGATCGGGCGCATACGACGACTACGAGCAACACCGCCCCTGCGGTGTGCTGCTTGCGTGTTTTCTCGGCGTCTTTTTTTATTATTATTACTATGTGCTCGCCACGCTAACGCACGGCTCGCGACCCGTGCGTTTGAAGCACATTCTGTGGGACACCGCTGCATGCTTGCTGTGTGCGACTCGCCTGCGGCCTGTTGAATGTCACCACTGCATTTGTAGACGTATTATACTTACGCCCAGGGGTAAAAGAGGTCAGCGATGATAGTAAACTGCCCCCTTTTTCGTCAACGAGCACGGACAGGAGCATATTGACACATCAGTTACCAAAAACGAAAGGCCCCCATTCGGTAACAGCTTGGCTGAATGGTTGCCAGACTAGCGGTGAAGGCGAGGCAATGAGTGTCATTACCCACGATCGCGCTCACAACGAGAAAATCCGTCGGCTAAACGTCGTCGTGTTTCGTCGCCGCACAAAGATCGGACTGCAGCTACTGTGATTTTGGTTATCAAACCAGATATTTTGAATTTGGAAAGCGGAGCATGGCTATCTTTGCCTGCATATATTTTTTTCCCTTGCCCGCCGCGCTTGCCCAGGGGCTAAGGCATTGTGCTTAAGCCCAAGGACGCGGGTTCCCAGCCGCTTTTCTGATAGAGGCGAAAAGAGAAAACGCTTGTGTGTTCGAGATTTCGGCGCAAGTTTAAGATACCTGAGTTGTTAAAATTAATCGGAGCGCTACACTATGGCGCGTGTCCCAGTTGCCGGTGGAGCGTCGGCACGTTAAACATCATAATCAATCAATCAATGTTTTTTAACTTGCCGTTTGGGTGGGAGGGGTGTGACAGGCACTGAGCGGGGCTTTTTATCTGTTGACACCCTATGCCTATCAGAACAGCCGAGAAAGTAGCTCAAAACTGTAGCATTTACTCCTACCCTGGCCCCTCCGCGCGCCCATTATTCTGCTTCCATTTTGTGAGCGTTTTTTTTCCCTGCTGTCCACGCTAACTTTCCGAATCTCGATTATAGTTTTACATAGTAGCGCGCTATAAAATGGCGCAAACACAGCGCTAACCCAACGTGCTGTACGTTTGCACAGCTATTTGCTCAGCGCAGCATGTCGCGCCCAGGGGGTAATACAAATTTAATTCTGGCGCTAGTTCACCCAAATCATGCAGGCGGCTGCAAAGGCTAGTCAAAAATTGAAAACGCCAGATGTCCGCCTTTTCAAAGCGAGATTGTAGCGGTGCTTGCCGCAACGAACGAACACTGCAACATATGCGCCTCAGTAACACCCGTGGTCTTGCCTCAATTTCACAGCTGAGCTACGCGACAGCAACTGATTCAAAAACAACACTCACTTACTGAAAAACTGACTCAAAACCTTCGCTCGCGTTTTTACAGGTGGAAATGAAGAGCAGATGAAAGTAGGCGCGTTGCCGATGGAGAAACAGCCGGCCAGCAAGCGTCGTCGACCGCCGGCGAAGCCTTCACGTTAACAGGGGCGATCCTAGCGGTAGCTTTTGTCCCTGATTGAAACTTCGGCCGGAGTTTCGTGTCCAGAAAAGCATTGAAGGACTCTGACATAGCCTACTGTCAAATCTGTGCGTCAAACCAAAGCCTACGCAAGTACTATATAGCGAGCGAGATGCAAGGCGTACCTGCACAGTTGGTCTGTTTACGCTACTTTTTATTGGTATTTCTAACCTTTTTTTTCAAACTTTTTTTGTTTTGTCTTCGTGTTCTTTTTGAAACTGTATAAGATGGATATTTTTTATTTTGTCAGATCATTTTCCTGAAACTTCTATTTATTCGATTTTTTTCTTATTTTTTGGTTTTCCAAAATTTTGTCAGACCAGTAATTTCCGTTCGCGCTATTATAACGACGAATATAGTATAACTTCCGCCAAATCGGCATTTGTGGAAATGCAGGGCGTTTCACGGTTCGCTCGTCTTCGCCATTTTTTATTCGTATTTCGAACGTTCTTTTGTGGGCTTTTTTCTTTTATTCTTCGGTTTTGGGGGAGATGTATAGGATGCATACGTTTGATGTTGCCAGACCTTTTACAAATTTTTTTTCTTATTTTTTAGTGTTTCAAAATTCTGTACGACGAATTATCTATCCATTTACGGCAACATGACATGCGCAAAATCTGCAGTTTTCTGGAAATCCAGTCCGTTACAAGGCCCCGGCTGGGGGAAACTCGGAAAAGAACGCTACGCATTAAAAAAAAGTAACAGCGCGCAGCTGGATGGGACGGGTGAACGCGGGGATTCCCCGTCGTTCGCGGGGATTCCCCGCTGTGGGGGTCGGAGTCTCACTAAGCGAGAAGAGTCTCGCATAATACTGGCACGCGGCGCGATAAAAGATTCTCCAAACTCTCATCGTAGACAATGATCCGCCATGGCTCCTCTTCAGACCTCTCTCAACGGTGTTCCAAACTCTCCTAACTAAGCGGACGAAACGAAAACTTTTATCAAGCCTCCCAAACGATTGCAATGTTGAAATGGATTTGTCTTCTACATCGAAAGACGAAAACTAACACCGGAGTGGGCTAAAATTTAGTTGGAAATGCCGGGAGGGAGTTTTGCTTTAGGAGAGAGAACTGAACGAAGAGGAGAAGGGGCGGGAGGAGGGCAACGTATGGTGAAATGTCTGATAAGGTCGAAATGTCGTTTGGAGTCGCCCCCTTAGCTGCTGGCATAACATAACCTTCGCCGCCGCGACAGGCGAGAGACGTTGCGCGCCGGCAGAACGTGGAGTAATCGCTCACTCCCAGTCGCCACGGAAGGCAGGCGCCTCGAACGTTCGCCGCATCAAGGTACAGCCCGCCTACTCATCGAACAACCTCCTCAGAACATTGTTCTTCGTACAAGAGCGGCAGTAAGTACATGTGCACTTCCTCCTCTTCGACCGTGAAACATTCGCACTTAATTTGTATTTTTTGTTAAGTACAGTCACTCGTCAAGAAGAGTGGACACGAAGCGATGATTCGTTAAATGCTTCAGCATTTGTATGTGGTCTTAAAGGTGGAAGCGCTCACACAACAGGAACGAAAGAAGAAAAAACAGACGACACGGCGCTAACTCCCAACTGTTTGTTTATTGAAAAGAAACACAAATATGTACTTTCAACATCTCACGTGGTGCGTGCGTCTCGCCCAAGATAAAATCGTGAAAGCCACTTTTTACAGGGAATTAATATTGGTGTACATGCGACAATCGTAGTATAAGGGCATTAAAACCGCAAAAGCATAAGGTATCAAGACACCGCTACGATCGCAATGAGACTTGCTCAGGCTAAAAGCTATTCTTTGTCACTGTCATAAAAATTGACGGGGGCACTAACATATCTATCTCCGGACTTTTTAATGCGGAAATGCTTCTATCAGCTCTCGAGTGGTTTTATCTGGATGCCGTGACAAAACTGCGGTATCGCAGAAGATGGGCGAACACCCATGCGTGGTGCAGTATTCCCATAGTTGTAGCCCTGCTTTGATTTTTCACCTTTTTTACGTTCGTGCAGACGTATGCTTAAACACCGCCCAGTTTGTGCCTGCATAGATGTGGCCACACGTTATCGGCATCAGATAAACAACACACGTTGCACACCGCACGAAGGGGGAAGTATGTTTCACTTGGCATGCTCGTTTTCTTGACGGCTTCTCACTGGGAAATGACATTCTGTCTATTTTGCCGCATAACTTGGTCAGTTTGTTTGGGGCCGGGAAAACCACGTCCACGTCATACCGGTTAGCAACATTTTTTTAACCCGTGCGACGACTTGTGCATATACGGACTGAGAGACAGGTTTTTTACACTTATTTTATTTTCCTCATTTCCCCAATCTGATATCGCGCCTTTTATTAACTTTTCGCGCCTTCTTTATATATGGCGAATGACAGATTGCGAAAAACCAGCCCTATGTGGTCTTTCTAGCTGGCTTGTGAAACTACTGGATAGTGAAACTACTGGTATAGATGTATTAAATCTGCAGCGAAAATTGTTTCCGGCCTCACAGGATATACGGTATCATGTCGCACCGAATGCAAGAGTTGGAGCTCACGAATTTGCACCCGTATTATTTTTACCACGCGTGAATTTTAAAGCTCTGAATGTTAATGAAATCTTAGTCCATCTGAGCCCGAGTAAATTAATAGTACGAGAGAGTTGTGAGTCTATTTGAGTTCGGAATTTATTTTGAGAGTTCAGTCCATTTTCAGTTCTGAGTTCATTTTGAGTTTGAGTACATTTTGAGTTCTGAGTACATTTTGAGTTTGAGTAGGTTTTCAGTTTTGAGTACATTTTGAATTTGAGTACATTTTTAGTTCCGAGTACATTTTGAGTTTGAGTACATTTTGAATTCTGAGTACATTTTGAGTTTGAGTACATTTCGAGTTGTGAGTACATCTTGAGTTTTGAGTACATTTTGAGTGCTGAGTGCATTTGGAGTTTTGAGACCGAGTGAGTTCTGAGTTTTGTGCTCACTGTGAGTTTGAGTTTGAGTGAGCGCAGATGTGCTGCTCAGCAATGAGTCTGAGTTTTAATGAGTGGTGATTCGAAAATAAATTTGTGAATGAGTTTGAGTGAGCCACGCCAACTTAGCCGAAGTATGGATTTCGCGCCTGTTATTAACTTAAGGATTATCTTGCGAATGACAGATTGCGAAATACCAGCCCTGTTTAGTATTTCTAGCTGGCTTGTGAAACTACTGGATATTTTTTTCGGTGCACGATTTTTTGAGGGATGCTCGCAGACACGAAACACCGATCCCCATTTTTACGATCTTTGAGTGCCCGGAATTGAAGTCTACTATGGGCTTCTTTGAACGCGGGAAGTACGACCAGCATATATGTTTTTCTTCTCTATACAGCCTCAGACCCAAAAACTGTAATTCATGTTCCTTTGGCAACTCAACTGTAAAGCCCAGACCACAATCATACCGCTTAAAAGGGTTCAAAACCTGAGTCGCCTTTTGGTCGAGGACTCCATGCTGGGGTTCCGACCCCAGCTCTCTACTCAGGACGTCATGCTACAACTAAAACACCACATAGTAGATGCTCGATTCAGTTCCACACATAACAACAAGGCGATCTTGGGCCTCGATTTAACGCGAGCGTTCGACTCAGTTAGCCACTTGGCAATTCTGGAAGGAGTAGCCGCGGCTGGAGTCGGTGCGCGAGCATACAACTACATTTTTAATTTCCTCACGGGTCGAACAGCAACACTCACCCTTGGACAATTGACTACACCCCTGATCCCCCTCGGTAGCAAAGGTTCCCCCCAAGGATCGATTCTTTCCCCCTTTCTTTTTAATATTGCCCTACGAGGTCTACCCCCGCTCCTCGATGCCATCCCCGACCTACACCAAAGCATATACGCCGACGACATCACGTTGTGGGTTACTAGAGGATCTGATAGTCACATCCAAGATACCCTCCAAACGGCAACTGATGTCGTCGAAGCGTATGCTGCCTCTCGTGGTCTGTCCTGCTCCCCAACAAAATCAGAGATTCTTCTATACAGACCTAAGAGACCAGGAAAACAGCCACCTTCCCCACTCCTTCTCATCCAAATAACTACCTCTAACGGCCAACCCATCCCAATAGTTGACTGCATCAAGATTCTAGGTCTCCGTATACAGGCAAACGGATATAATGTAGATACTATCCATGCCCTAGAAAAAGGGGTTTACCAGACTACACGACTCATCTCTCGCATAGCTACCAAACATCGAGGAGTGAAAGAAAACAATCTAATACGTCTCGTAGAAGCCTTCGTCATCAGTCGTATAGCATATGTCACCCCCTTCCTAAACCTCAAAGTCAGCGAAACGCACAAAATTGAAGCTATCATACGTAAATCTTACAAATAGGCCTTAGGTCTCCCCGTTACACTCTCAACAGACAAACTACTCTCGCTCGGTCTACACAATACACCAGACTAAATCATAGAAGCTTAACGGGTCTCGCAACTTGAGCGACTCACGAGGAGTGACACTGGACGCCACATTCTTCAGAGTGTTGGCCTCAGTCAACCCACCATCTCTGACACCTATGTCAACATTCCCTCAGTCATTCGAGACCAACTGGTAATCCAACCCCTCCTTAAACACATGCACCCGATTCATAGCTAGTAAAGGCGCCGAGAGAGAGCACAGGCTTTACACAAGCAACATTCCTCCAACCCACAAGTAGCCTACGTGGACGCTGCGGAATACCCAGGACGCGAAGCCATTGCAGCGGTCGCAGTTATTTCATCTCACCTCACACTAGCCGCCCTCTCCTTCCCTACTCAATTTCCAACCGTAGGCGAAGAAATGGCTATCGCTCTTGCCATTATTTCCAGCCCTAAAGTTACTACTATAATAAGCGACTCCAAATCGGCCATTACCAATTACTCCAATGGGCGAGTTGACCCCCGAACTTTACGCCTACTCCTGCAGGCACGCCAATTCCCGAAACGAAAAATATATATCGTTTGGGCACCGGGCCACTCCGAACTCCCAGGAAATGAATTGGCACACGAGGTTGCTCGAGAACTGGTAATCCGAGAACCCAGTGACGCTGCAGAATCTCCTCAGCCGTTCTTCTATAGGGACCGCCTCTTGACCTACCGATCGGTACTCGATCACTACCCACTGTCCAGAGCTTGCTTCCCACCACCCGACCCCCCCCTCCCAGCCACCACGCTGTTGTATGGCGCCAACTTCAAACATCCACATTTCCCACCCCTGCCCTCCTATCACTCTAATTGACTCTATACCCCGATTGCACTCTAACCTATGCCCTCTTTGCCACAAATACGCAGACCTATCACATATCATTTGGTCCTGTGAAGAAAAACCCCTCCAAACTCTTAAAAAGCACCCCATTTTATTACGAATTACGAAAGAGGAGCAGTGGCAGGCCGCGCTGCTCAGCACAGAGCATATGACCCAGGTCTCACTAGCCCAGGTGGCCGAAGACGCCGCAGATCTACATGAATCCTGCCGTCGCCGAAAGGACACTGAAGTCGGCCTGAAAACGCTCCCACCCGTGGGCAACAATAAAGTTTAATCTGATCTGATCTGATCGAATCACCACTCACTCAAACTCAGACTCATTGCTGAGCAGCACATCTGCGCTCACTCAAACTCACAGTGAGTGTAAAACTCAAACTCACACGGTCTCAAAACACAAAATGTACTCAGAACAAAAAATGTACTCAAACTCAAAATGTACTTAAACTCAAAATGTACTCAGAACTCAAAATGTATACCTCAAACTCAAATGTATTCAGAACTCAAATGTACGCAGAACTCAAAATGCACTCAAACTCAAAATGTACTCAAAACTCAAAATGTACTCAAACTCAAAAGGAGTAAGTGGGCTGGTTGGTGCAGGTTAAAAATGTGGGAAACTAGCAATATAAGCCGCCTGCAAGAAATAAAACTTGGTTGTTAGTAAGCGCCGTGTGTTTGTCTTCTACTTTACGTCCTGTCCTTCCGCGCTGTTTCTCACATTTTCAAAATGTACTCAGAACTCAAAATGTACTCAAACTCAAAATGTACTCAAAACTCAAAATGGACTTTAAACTCAAAATGTACTCAAACTCAAAATGGACTCAAAATTCAAAATTAACTCAGAACTCAAAATGGACTCAAAACTCAAAATGAATTCAGAACTCAAATGGACTCACAACACTTTCGTGCTAGGAATTTACTCGTGCTCAGATGGACTCAGATTTCATTAACATTCAGAGTTTTAAAATTCACGCGTGGTAAAAATATTACGGGTGCAAATTTGTGAGCTCAAACTCTTGCATTCGGTGCGACATGATACCGTATCTCCTGTGCGGTCGGAAACAATTTTCGTTGCATATTTAATACAGCTATATCTGCTGGACATGATGATTAGCGTAGCTTGCAAGCAATTGTAAGTATATATTTGATACCAAACTCTTGATGTAGGCTTTGTGTTCGTGTTTATGACAGATGGGGTCCAGTCTCGGTGGTGTGCTGGGCCCCTGGGCAGAAACAAACAACATCGGGCGAGGGGACTTGCGCTCACCGCTCAGTTCATTTACATCGAAGCTGTTTAGAGTTACGGTGTCGAGGAGGAAATAGTGCTATGCGGCGGCAAATAGCGCGATCGGAGGCATTCGCTGATTGCGCCACCCCACTTACTTCTGCGCGTACGTAAGAGGCATATCAGCCCAATAGTTCCTAAGCTGTTTCATGGAACGCAGGCTTGTTGACGGATGTTATGTGCTGCAATGTATGGAACCAACTACGCTTTCAAGGTGGCGTGCCAACAATTCACAAGCACAATTATATCTATATTGCACTGAATAAGACTTCTTTACTTAAGTGGTCATTATTCAGTGCTAAGATTTTTAAAGGTTCGATCTGATTTACCTTCTTTCACCACGACCACTATTTTGATACCCAACACGCCCTATCGGCATCACTGAATTTTAACCCAATCTGTGACTAGCCATGACTATATCATGATGATAGGAGGACGCATTTCTTTATTTATTCCACGCGATTTCCCTCATCGAGACCTTTAACTTGATACCCAACAAGCCCTATTGGCGCCACTTAAAATTTTCACTCAATCTATGACTCACCGCGACGATCTCATAGCTATAACCAGAAAGCATTTTATATTTGTACCACGTGATTTCCCACAAAGATATATTTAATACCCCACACACCCTAGCAGGATCATTTGGAATTTTCAAATGGCTAACCAACTCTCATCTAAGCAGGGCATTATTTATATGCCCCATGATTCCCCTAATTTAAACCTTGAATTTGATACCCCGCGTGGTTTAGCTCCTCAAGCGTACTACAGGAATGAAGCGAAACAACATTAAGATCACTTATCAACTATGAAAAAACTGTCCTGTTCGTCATATCGACGACACATGGGTGATTCCCCTTACACGCACAAATTTCGCCAGTTGCTCTCCTTTATTGCCGTCATTACTGAACCCTGGGTACGTGATTCCTTTGTGTGAAACTGTTATTACAGAGTATTTCTCATTTTTGTGTTGAAATGTGTCTTCGCGCATGTGCTGATCAGAATGTTTGCTGTATAAAATTTCAACTGTTGTATTAGTTTGTTACCGTTTCACACGCACGATTAGCTTTTTTTTGTACATTGCTACGAAAGGGCACAGACCCCGTCAAGCCTTCTTTCTCTGGCTTTTTGTCTGTGCCCTGGTATCTGTTGTTGTTGTTGTTGATACCAAATAAGGTGACTTGACCTGAATTTTAACCTAAGCTATGACTCACCATGACTATCTCATGATTATAACCACGAAGCCTTTTTATTTGTCCACGTGATTCCCCTCATCAAGATCGCAAATTTGATACCCTATACGCCCGGGCGGGGTCACTTCGAATTTTACCCATTAAGACTCGCCATGACTATCTGATGACTATAACCAGGAAGCATTTTTGTATTTGTCCCACGTGATTGCCCTCATCGAGACCTTTAATTTGATACCCTACACATCCTAGTGGCATCAATTTGAATGTTAACCCAAACAATGACTAACCATGACTATCTCATGATAAAGCCATACCGCATTTTTGTTTCATGTGATTTCCCTCATTGCAACCTTCAGTTTGATGCTCCGCACACCCTAGTGGCATAATTTTGAATTTTAACCCAAACCTATACTTTTTCTTTGCACCTGGTAATGCTTACTGTGTACTTTGCATTTTGTACCATTTGTATTATTATTGTTGTCTAAATGTTTATCCTTGGTACCCTTTTTTTGGCTGCGTTGTTTATTATACCTTGTACGCCGTTCCCCTTATGTAATGCTTTTGGGCCTTTAAGGTGGAATAAACGAAATTAAATGAAATGAAATTTATGACCCATTATGACTATGTCATATGATAATAATGAGGAAGAATTTCTGCATTTGTCCCACGTGATTCCCCTCATCGAGACCTTTAATTTATACGCCACGCGCCCTAGCGCAATGAATTTGAATTTTAACCCAATCTATGACTAGCCGTGACTAGGTCATGATATAACCATAACGCATTTTTGTCCCACGTGATTCCCCTCATCTAGACCTTGAATATGATTCCCCACACGCCCCCGCGAGATCGTTTTGAATTTTAAACCAATCTATGTCTTATTAAGACTGCCTGATGACTATACACAGGAAGCACTTTTTAATTTACCTCGCGTGATTCCATTAATCGGGACCCTTAACTTGATACTTTACACGCCTTGGCGACATCAGTTTGAATTTTCACACAATCTATCTCATAATGCGGTCATTATTCTATCTAAACAGGCGTCGCCCAGTCGATTCAGTTGACAACTCATTTGAAACAGCGGAGGGGACAGCCGCTGTTCCTTCTGGCGCTCACCTCTTCACCTCACGCTCACCTGGCGCTCACACCTGGCGCTCACCTCTTCCTTTTTGACCCTAAGAGATCAAACCGTTAACAGAAGCAGGCGAACAACCAGCAAGCAAGCGCCACCGCGTGCTTTCCCGCCACCCTCTCTCACCTCCTTAGAAGGTCTATCAAGACGAAAAGGTGAGATAATCTTTTTTATGACCTCCCCAGTCGATTATCATTCACACGCCCACCGCGGAAACACACTTCCCCCCCCCCCACCTCCCCACCAACTGATCATGCGCATCGCGAAGGCTGCAGTACCCGTAGGTAACCTGAATTGCGAGCCGAAAGCGACACATGAAACTTAACAGCCAACCATAGCTGCCTCCTATAGCAACTCATGTGTACTCGATCAGAACTCAAAATGGACTCAAAACTCCTATGCACTCAGAACTCAAAATGGACTGAAACTCAAAGTGTACCCAAAACTCAAAATGTACTCAGAACTAAAAATGTACTCAAAACTCAGAATGTACTCAAAATGTACTCAGAACTCAAAATGAACTCAAAATGTACTCAAAACTCAAACTGTACTCACTCAAAATGTACTCAGAACTCAAAATGTACTCAAAACTCAAAATGTACTCAAACTCAAAATGTGCTCAGGACTCACTCGGTCTCAGGCGTACTCAAACTCAGTCGGGCTCAAACTCACTGAAGCTCAAACTCACTATGCCACACTAGCCTCGCGCTCACTCAAACTCAAACTCACCCCTGAGTTTGAGTACAATTAAGTCTGAGTGAGTGGACTCATGAGTGAGTCCGGCTTCCTCTAGCAAAATCAGATTGGGGGAACGAGAAATACACGCATCGATCATGAAGGAGTACAATGTTATACCTTTAGATCATAAACCGCTTCCAGGTATATACATTCAGATCGTTCCCAGATGAGTTTACTTCGTGCGTAAAAAATCGCCGCATGAATTCGTTCTACCTTTGAGATTGGGTCTTGGAAGGTTGGACGATCGATTGCACGCATTTTCCTTGGACTGAACAAAGCTTACGCGCTTTTCTCAACTTTCTTTGGGAAGGGATGGTAGACATTTTCCAGCTTACCGCTAGCCTGGATGCCAGGCTTTGAGCAGGTGCGCGTGATACAAAAGAAAAGAAAAAGTGCTACGAGTTGTGCCGCGCCTCCGCCAGATGGCGCCACGGGTCCCGCGACCGAGAGAAGACGCACTGAAACATCCCCCTCGCGAGGGGCACGATCAAATGCAGAGCATTTCCAGGGCCGCCCGACGTTAAGTAGTTTGCGTTACGTTAATGTTGTTGCACTTGTGGCAACTACTGACGAGAGAGCGCTCGTCAGCAGTAATTTGAATGAGTCAAGGATATAAGGCGCGTTCGTAGCCTCCCAATCTGTGTCGGCTGTGTGGCGCAGTGGGTAGAGCGCCATGTACATTGCGTTCCGCCCGCAGGGTCGAGGGATCGAAACCAGGCGCCGGATAGGAATTTCTTTTGTATAGGTGCGGACTACGACGGACGCCAACGCGGGTGACATCGTGAGTTACTGAAATGCTCTGCATTTAAAAGAAAATAACTGTAAAAAATTACGCCCACCTCCCCTCGCGGGTACCCTGGTGTGATGCGACGCTCAGGGGGTTCCAGAGTACAAGCGCAACGGAGAGCGACCGTCGACCGAAAGGCCGCCAGAGCGCGGCACACCGGTTATATGCGCAGCGCCGGAGGAGAGGAGACCGCTGAGAGAGAGGGCGCTGCACATGCGCACAGCGCCGAGCGCAGCGGACAACGGACGCCGCACGTAGGAGAGGCGCAGCTGTGCGGACAACGGACGCCGCACGCAGGACAGGGCCGCCGGCAAGAGATGTTCTCAGTGTCGCATCTAAAAACCTGTCGTCATTCAGTGTATGCACAAGACAGGTTAAAAAATGTTGCTAACCGGTACGTATGACGTGGACGTGGTTTTCTCGGCCCCAAACAAACTGACCAAGTTATGCGGCAAAATACGAATGTCATCTCTCAGTGAGAAGCCGTGAAGAACACGAGCATGCCAAGTGATACATACTTCCTCCTTTGTGCGGTAGTGCAACGTGTGCTGTTATCTGATACCGATGACGTGTGGCCACATTCCTGCAGGACAAACTGGGCGGATGTTTAAGCATACGTCTGCAAGAACGTAAAAAAGTTGAAAAATCAAAGCAGGGCTCCCAACTACGGGAACACTGCACCACGCATGGGTGTTCGCCATCTTCTGCGATACCGCAGTTTTGTCACGGCATCCAGATAAAACCACTCGAGAGCTGATAGAAGCATTTCGCATTAAAAGGTCCGGAGATAGATATGTTAGTGCCCCGTGAATTTTTATGACAGACAAAGAATATTTTTATCTGTGCCACTCATTGCGATCGTAGCGGTGTCTTGATACGTTATGGTTTTGCTGTTTTAATGCCCTTACCCTTCGATAGTCGTGTGTACAGCGGTATTAATACTGTATGAAGTGACTTTCATGATTTTATCCTGGGCGAGACGAACGCACCACGGGAGATGTTGAAAGTATATATTTGTGTCTCTTTTCAATAAACAAACAGTTGCGAATTATCGCCGTGTCGTCTCTGTTTTTTCTACTTTCGTCCTTGTTGTGTGAGTGCTTCCACCTTCAAGATGAACAGCTACCAACTAGCCCAATTGTCCGTTCTACCACATTTGTATGTGGAATACACGTGAAACGGCGTACGTCCCTCTGTACCCCTCGATGTGTTAAACTTTCGTCGCGCGAGAGAAAGCTGATAATAAAAAACACTAAAGCGTTGATCTTTTCGTGTAAAACAGTTTTTATTGCCCCGGAAAAAATATCGCCCCGTCAATGCGTTTGTATATAACTGTGAGTTTGACTTCTAATGGGATCGGCGTGTCACTTTATGGAAACACATTTCTTTTTATGGAAGTATTTAATAACAGGCCTTGAGGGCTCCGTACTTTGACATCAGACTGCTTATATTGCCACTGAAAAAATAACTCAGCGTTTGACGCTAACGTCTCCTCAACAGTGCATTTCTGTCTAATGGTGAAACCAACTTTAAAGGAACTTGGTTGCTTTCTTTTAATAATGATACATTGGTGTTAAGATACTTATTGAAGGTCCGACGCCATTCAGACTTTTATATCAGACGGCTTATATTGCCCCTTAATAAATGTGTTTCCAGCAAAGCATTCGGGTATAGCATCCAAGCCGGCTTTTAATTGTCTTTGTGTACAACAAAGTTGTTTACGTATTTGTCTGTCATTTTTTAATTGAGAGTTTCGCATTTTTTTTCACTGAGGGAAAACGGCTTAAATGCCAATATATCACCCAGTTAGCCAACTAAAACTGCGTAGGGTGCACTTGCTTTCAAATACAAGGAGCGCACCTTAATTTCCACAGAGTACGTGCAAGGTGATTTTATACTGTATTCGTGCTATGGAACTCTCTGGTATTTTGGTAAATTTTGATGCCTGGGTTTTTCATTCATTTACCTTAAAGGCTCTCATATGCGTTTTTAGGGATGGGGGTTGAAACGAAATAACATAAAAACAGGGCAACAATGGAAATACAATTACAGACATATTTCAATCAGAAAATGCATAGTTGCCCTATAAAGGCACACAAAAAAAGGGGCGGCAGTTGTCAAATTCCAACATGCCTATGTACAAGATCGAAAAAGAACACAAACATGAGAAAATGATTTATACAATTTATACATTGAGGAATAATGGTGACTCTTATGAATGAGTCGTGGTTAATTGAGGGTGACGATGCTACCTGGGAGCTGATTCCAGCGACGGATTATCAACTTAAGAGTGGCGAGGAGAAAAATAGGTTAGTACACGCGAACAATGGCTGGGCCCTGAATGCATGATCTTGACGAGAAAAGCAAGGGTAGAAGGTTTTATGTGCGAGGAAGCGAAAGGAAACGGGCCGCGGTGCATAAGAAGCGGATAAAAGACTGAAGCCGGCGTTGTTGCAGTTAGGGATTTTAAGTTGCGGAGTACCTTAGGACCGCACAATGTCCGTCGGCGTCCACGCGCATAGCATTTACAATCGCAAAAACCACACCGGCGCCGGCAGGATTAGAGCCCTGTGTCTGTCGTCTTACCGATTGGGCTACGACCGTGAGTAGTACCCGAGAGTCAAACGGCTCACTCCTTCGCCTGTAACGGTGCGGAGTACCTTAGGACCTCCCAATGTCCGTCCGCGTCCATCCGCACGCACACAGGCATCAAGCGAAATTAGAAATTAGATTTGAGCCGTGAGTTGTAGTTTCCTTTAGGGAATAATCAAAGTGCAACTCACGGCTCAAATCAAATGACGGTCGGGGCGCAAATCGGATGTCACTCGGTGCGCAACTTGGATGTCATTCGAGTCCCCGTGATCCCGCACCCCCGCCATCATCCCGGAGTGGAGATGATGCCATTTTTTTGCGTTTCTCCTACGCTTGATGTCCGTGAGTAAGTTCCTGAGAAGGAATCGGGCACGTTTATTTTGGAGTGCTTCAAGTTCGTTCTAGAAGACACGAGTGACGGGAGTTCTAGATTACTGCTGCATATTCTTTAGAACTAGTGTTTGGTAGGTCATAAGCTCTGTAGACGTGTTAGCTGATTGCAGATTACTTATAATAAGTTAGAGTGATTTAGATGCTTTGCTTGTTATTGCATCAATATGATCGTTCCAAGTTAGGTCAGATGGTTATGTGGACCCCCAAGTATCTTACCATGATTACCGCTTGTATAGGCGCAATATTAGGAAAACGGTGACGGAGCTCTGACATGCTAGTTTTAGTAAATGTTATGACGTTCGTGCGTGCATTTTCGACGCGTTTATTTCCATTCTGCGATCCCTACACGATTTTATCAGTTGATTAAGGTCTGCGTGCGAGGATAAAGATCTTGGGTGTTTGTATTTTGTCTATAAATAGCGCAGACATCCGCAAATATTCGAATAGTAGAACACATATTACTGTTACTATCGCTGATATATATTAAAAAAAAATTGGCTCCAATCCACGTTGTGAGGTGGTTGGAAAGCAAAGCTTTTAAACGACACCCACAACAATTGCCCATGCGACGGTCACTTGGATTCACACACGTGGCTCTACAAAGAGTGAAACCAGAGATTCTGCCACAGCTACCTGGAATCCGCTGGGGCGGCGTCCCGAACGCAGCAGCGTCGGCCAACGGCAGGGCTAGAGCTGCGGACGCCACCGCTGTAACCCTGGCCGTACGTTGGCGGAAAGAAAACAGAGAGGCGGTCTCTTTCGAAGGGCGAGACAGCGGAACCTAGCCATCCTAATGTGCTAGCTAGGACTACACCACCACGCGACACAAGCGCACACACCGAAACAATTCGGCATGTGAGCTTAGGTGATTTCCATTTATACCGATTTAACTAGTTACTTTAGTAAGTTCGAGGAATTTCGAGAAGATGGGGGGACTTTTATTATCGATTTTTATCAGATGCAGTTGCCCCTTTCCCCTTTTGTAATACTTGTTAAAACACAACCGAATTAGTATTCACCAATTTAGAAAACGGAGGTCCCATTCGTGGACAACCACTGTACAAAAGTAGCGTTTTCTCTAGCATCCAGATGTCTGTATGTGGTTTCTACACTTATGTTTTTCCACCCTGCAAACCAATGCTTAAAGTATCTTTGCCGTAGAGACCCCTTAATTCCGTCGGGTCCGGGTTACCCAGAGAGGCGCTGTCGACAAGTTAATCAGCCGTGCGAAGGAAGCGCGCAATGAAAGCTAAGCACGACAGAACAAGCCAAAAGCAACCGTCGCTAAAGCACACGACAAAGCCGTCCTCTCCAACGCGCCCGCCGGCACGAGCAAGCAGCCTGCGCGCGGGGAAACGCCAGAATAATATCGCCTTATCGCCGCGCCATCTACAACTGTGCTCCGGCAGTGAAAACTGCCCTCCCCTCCTCATCCACTTTGGGAGTTTCTTGTCCCGCACGCTAATGAAGGTATCCGTTGGCTGGAGAGGTAGACAGCTTTTGCTTTAAAATCTAATCACCTAGCTTTTTTCACTTGCGTTCGGAGTTTGAGGGCGATTGAAGTTCACGTTGGCTATTATTGAATGCAGTCGAACCATATTTATACGTACGGGTATTACAAGAGCAAAGGCTGGTACTCTGCAGGGAGTCATTCGTTGGCTGGTCACCCTTCGTTGCTGCAACTTCGAGCCATAATTACTCTTCGCGGCCCTATTTCTTGCAGCAAGTTGCGGTGCTCCGACGTCGCAGAAGCACCGCAACTTCGTCTCGGAGCCGATGGGGAACAAGGCAGTCACAGAGCTCGCCGGTATTGGTCCAGTCCTTGGCCAGCGATTAAAGGCGAAAGGCTTTCATAAGGTAACGAATGCTTTGTCACCACTGTGCCTGTTTTTTTCAGACTTTAGTCTTTCTTAGGCTACTTAATAGAAAAGTTTTGGTCTGTCTGTCTGTCTGTCGGTCTGTCTGTCTGTATGTATGTATGTATGTATGTATTATTATCTGTATTTATGTATGTATGTATGTCTGTATGTCTGTAGTCTGTGACTCGATGCAGCCACCCGGCTAAAGTAAAACAGAACCTGCGCAAGTCTTAACTACCCACAGCCAAATCTAAACGTCTAAATCCGGTGTCATGTTCAAACTTCTCCACATTGTTGAACAAGAACAAGACATTATGCAAATATAAGGCAGAAAATCAATACATAAGGGATATTTGCACTGTTCCTCATTTTTAAAAACTCATGGATGCTTGGTTTTTGTGATAGCAAAATAAAATACTACACCAACTGCAGAAAACAGCCGCCTACTGTTGCCACGCGCGACTATAGCTCCTGGCGTCATTTAAGAAATCAAACGCAACAGAAACAAAAGGTTCCACGAGACAGGACCCACGTTTCGCTTGGAACGCTGGTGGAGTAGGGCAACGTGTTCTAGAAACGTTGTAAGTATGATGGCCTCGAGGCACGTGTGTCCTCGCCTTACGGCAGCGCTGGTGTCGAGTCACCCGGTTTGGGGCAGAGGAACGCGGTAAATTTAAATTTACCTTGAGCAAAACTTCTGCCGTGTTACCTTAGGAGGAACGAGACGGGGGAGGAACAGCATCAGAGATGAGCAGGAAAGAGAGAAAAGAGGCATTTACTGGCAGGGGCTCCAGCCGATTATCGTATTTCGTCGACATTTGCAACGAAAGGAGCAAAGACGCGGCCATTTTTTTTGTCGACTATTGCCTGTGAGGCTTTTCAGGTGCACGCTTTGCACTCTACAATATTCTGGGCATTTTCACGACAGGGAACGCTGTGCGGAGCACGAGTTAGATGCGGTATTTATGTTTAGTACAAAGTTTGAATAAAATTCTCCGAGATCCTCAGTTTACTTTCATTCTAGCTGATCAATTAGCCTTAGAATGACGAAGAAGCAGATCCGAAACGTCTTTGCACATTTGACTTGGTAAGTGACGGCATTGCTTTTCCTTTGACCTGACGAACTTTCGTCAAACTTTTGACTAGATGCAGAAACCTTGTAATGCATAAACGTTTATTTAGTGAGTGATAGTTTTAATCGCTTTTTGGCGCATCTCCGCCAGGTGGCAGTGGATAAGGAGACTCAAGAAAAGAAAAATCAGTAGGCGGGTATGCGCTGCGGTTGCGCACTGCTGGTTGAGTGCCTGTTCTCTGCTGATAACGGCTGGCTACATGGGGTTAACATAGTCACCCTGCGCTTCACATCGTCACCGGCGAGGTGACTTACGTTTGTTGAGCTGAAGTTCTCGGAGAGTGCCGCACTGCACGTAATTAAGGCCTCGTGCACTGCCGTCGCCTATACTGCGCACTATCTGCATCCGATGTCGGGTAGTTAGAGGGGTGCAGTCGAAGCATAAAAATTCAGAGCCCATTTCCTAAGCGAAAGATGGTTTAAACGCGAAGCTTTCTCCCTTGCAGTTTGAGTCAAAGCCAAAGTCCAAAATCCGAACTGCTTCGATCGTGTCCGATTCTTCCACACCCCCAGTTAAGACATGGCTGCGCAAAAAGGGAATGTCTATTCCTTGGTTGGACAATTGTCGCCTATGCAATCAACCAGAGACAATTGATCATTGTTTTGTATTGTGCCGGGACGCTGTGTTTTTCTGCAGCGGACTCTCGAGAAGGACATTGAAATTACTCCTTACAACATTTGGTTCCTGCATTTTCATGATGTTAATCGGGTACTTTATGGCGTATTTGTAGGGCTGAGGTTTGTATAGATTGTGATAGTGTCGCATGACTGACCGACATGCGGTCGAATAAGTTCATTTTTCGCGAGCTGGCTGCATTGTCGAGGAGTGTTTATGCGGCGCAGAATGATCCACCGGTCTGGTTGAATCTTTTGTATGCGTGTATGTGCTTGCCTGACTTTTAAAGTACGCAATAACGCAGTTGGACTTTGTGCTTCTCCACTGACGCCTGCTAACTTTTGTATTGTCTTTTAGTCGTTCAGTATGCCTAAATTATTCATGCAGTAAGGGGAAAAAAAGTTCGAATGGCGCATCGGATAGACGTCGGCTCCAATAAGGCAAGGGAGGCCATGTTCGATTCCGACCTCAGTGAAGCGTTTTTTTTTCTTTTGGGGCGCTTACGTGCCTTTGTGGAGACCCATCGTCATGTCCCTTCCCACTATGTAAAGCTGGCTTCCCTGCACTGGGCTTTTGGACGACGAACTATGTCATCAATGAGACATTGAAAGCTTCGCTTTAAAAAATGATACCAATAACTTTCGCCAGCAGTCTGGGTTGTCGCTGTTAGAAAGGGGCCATTTTGTGTTAATATGTATTGCGGTCAGTTTTACGGCCCTAATACTTATAACTGCCCCGTAGTTTGTACTATGTTGTGGGGGCCCCCTTCGTAGTTCATGTTTTTTTAGCTAGTAACTGGTGCTTCTATATTATACAACTAGTAGTGGCTTGCCGGTCGTTTTGCTTCAGCATCTGCCAACCCCCGCCGCTAGCCCAATGCTGGCAAAAACGTTAAACTAATTTGTGTTACTCATTTTTTTTTAGGCCTCCGCCGTCCTTGGGATGTACTTGAGTTTAGGAAAAGACAGGACGCGTTTTGTTGAATGGTTGAAGGGGCTATGGCGCCAATAAAAGCAGGCGAACGACTGCTACCAGTGCTTACACGACTGGTGCCAAAATTCTGTAAAGCTGTTTGCGATGGCTCATGCTGGACAGTGCCGGGAAACAATTTTCGACCGTGAAGCGAAGAAGACCCGCGTGCATTCTTCGCCTTCATCCTCCATCTCGACGGACCGCTCAGCATCATCCCTGGATCGCCGGGATCCCCCCGTGTATCCCCTTGCCCTTCTCCTTTTCCCAAACCCTCTCCATCGCACGACGAAAACACAAACCCAAAGTGGAAATAAACGTGTGAAAACAAATAAACTCTGAATAGCGCAAGTTCATTCACCCACAATCAATTCGAATTCTTTAAAAGTCTGAAGTTTTCGACATCGCCGTATTGTTTAGGCCAGCAGAAATTGAAGATACGTGTTGTTTACTGCGGCGGGAAGATCACGGCTTTACACCATGACTTAGAGACAGCCAGAGAGAAATCACTTTAATAAAATCTGTAGATGTATCTGCCCTGCTATGGGAATTCTTGGTGCTTCCTGCGTGTTGAAAAACAAAACGAGCGAGCAATGCGCGGGTGATATAAAATAGAAAGGAAGAGAAAGAGAAGGAACGCCAAGGTATAAAAAACCCTTTCATGATAATGATGATGATAATGTTTGGATTTTATTGCAAGGCCGACTGAGGGCAAAGAGCACCAAAGGATAGTTAGTTCATTTGAGTGACATGAATGTAAAAGTCAACTATTTCAGTACAAATAAAGGAAGTAAAACACATGGTAATGAAGATGACTGCTGCAAAGGGCCAAGTTGTCATGATGCATGATAAGAAACGAGAGGTAAAAACTTGTAAAAACGTAAAAAACTTGTAGAAATGAGATGTAAAAACACTCTTTCACACGTGACGGTTGTACACATTGCAGGAATACTTGCGGGTGCAAACATTTGGAGTGCGTTCGGATGAACGGTTTTGTGGCGAGTAAGCAAGGTTGCACTTATCCCATAGGCCGACGAAGTTTTGCATTGGAAGGTTTCCTTACGCAGAAGCGACCGCGCTAGTGCTCACGTTGGCGCAAATGTTGAGCGAATGCGCAAGGTGTACACGAAATTGTCTCACACGCCACATACTCCGTACAGAGCAGAGTGCACACGTTCAGCCTTATGAAGGAAATAAGGAAATTGCTGGAGAAAGTAACATTCAAGAGCGAGCAGTGTACGATGCGCTCAAGCCTCGTGTTATAAACCATGGCGGACAGAAAACGACCGTTGCGGGTACACAGCTTAGAGAGCGGTGCAGTGAAGAAGCGGTCATGCACACGTGGCAGCTATTCTTCCCACGCCAGCGAACGGACGCGTGAGCTCGCACTGTCTGGAGAAAAAGGATTGGGTGCCGCAACGCCAGTAGGCAGCATGGCTTTCCATAGAAACCAAGGCGCCATAACGCCCCTACCGACCCCGCAGCGGCCATGGAAACAGTGAAACACAGTTGAGCAGTGGCCTTGCAACGCCATCGTGTGCAGGAAGTTCAGCACAGAGGCAAGCCGCAGTCAAAACTCGATCTAACGAAACCCGACTTTACGAATTTCCCGATCTAACGAAGAAATTCAGATTCCCTCGCAGGTGCCTTACGTCTGTCTCAATGCTTTTTAGGAACTCGAAATAACGAAATATATTCAGAGCTGTTCCTGATTCAATGAAGTATTTCTAGAAACAGACACATTTAAAAAAGGAGAATTTCTAATGTTTCGTCAGAACACAACGAAGATTATTGAGTTTAACAGGATGGATAGTTGGGCGAGTTGCTGTTGATTCATTTTGAAAACAGGCGCCGGAAAGGCGTAAACCAAGAAAAGAAATACACAGGACGACGCGTCGTCCCGCCTATTTCCGTTCTTGGTCAACGTCTTTTCCGCGCCTGTTTTCGAGATGAAGATTATTGAGCCACGTCAGCAAAAAAAAAAAAAAGAACGGAGCATATAGTTTCGCTTTTGCGGAGCTCTACGAGATAAACTCAGCAGTGTCAGTTTGCAATCAGTGATACTATAGATAACGCCAGCAGTGGTGGCGGCGCTTGCTTCAGGTGATGGACACTATTCACTTGTCCGGGCGCTTTGCTGGGGCTCACAAAGGAACCGGGGACGCATTGAACGGGCCTGCGTGTTAGGAAAAGTCTGTCCCCCCAATGCTAACGACGTGCACGCAGGCGAAAATCGCGGGCTTTCTTGCAGGGAAATAAATTCGTTTCTTCAGATCCCCAAATGTTTTATTGCTATTATTTCGACCGCAGACTTTTAGCACATTGCTAAATTAACGGAAGACGAGCGCCGCGGCCGCCGCAATTACGATGCCATGGTAGCTGCTAGAATGCGCCTCCCTTTAGACATCGAACTTATGGAGTCGTCTGCTTGTAGAAAGACAGTCCCGATTTTACGAATTTCTAGATTTAACGAAATAATTCGCAGTTTTGCGTTCGATCAAGTTTTAACTGTAATAGTGTTTCTGTCGAGTGGCTACAAGACAAGACGTGTGTCGCAACTTATCTCCCAGAACTGTGGAGGGCAGCCGTGGGCGCGGACAGCTCACACCGCTGCAAGCTCAGCTGCATAGGACGAGGTTATGTGGCGCAGCCTCGCATAGAAACGCCATAGGCTCCAGACACTGATGGCCTGCAGTCATTCAGGTGGTGCTTATCCGTCTGCGTATACACGCGTGTACTTGCCACAGCAGCGGCCCATGTGCTCTAACGCGAAGGGTGTCAGGGCTGGTGCAAGCATCAAGGATTTTTAACACGAAAGCGTTTTATTCCGGCATACACAAAGATTTCTCCGACGTCATATCCGTCACGGAAATGACGCCAGTACAATGAAGCAGGCGGCCTGTAAAGGGTGCACCAGCGCACACAGGGTCTTCTCACGGGGAAGCGACCTTTAGTACTACAGCGTACGTTATACTTCGGGTTGTTGATTTTCGGGTTTCATATTCTAACACGAAAGTGTTTTATGCCGAGAAACACCAAGATTTCACTGACGTCATATCCGTCACGGAAATGGCGCCAGTACACCTTTGCCGAAGCGACCCGCCAGCAGGACGTCGCTCACCAAGCACACCCACAAGACAGCCGCCGACCCGCAAATCATGTTCAGCT
>CM023452.1:197234833-197342317 GCA_013339765.2 Haemaphysalis longicornis | reverse complement strand
CTAATGCTTCTATCAGCTCTCGAGTGGTTTTATCTGGATGCCGTGACAAAACCGCGGTATCGCAGAAGATGGGCGAACCCCATGCGTGGTGCAGTGTTCCCTAGTTGGGAGCCCTGCTTTGATTTTTCAATTTTTTTACGTTTTGCAGACGTATGCTTAAACATCGCCCAGTTTGTCCTGCAAAAATGTGGCCACACGTCATCGGTATCAGAAAAACAGCACACGTTGCACTCCGCAAAAAGGGGGAAGTATGTTTCACTTGGCATGCTCGTTTCTTACGGCTTCTCACTGAGAGATGACATTCTGTCTATTTTGCCGCATAACTTGGTCAGTTTGTTTGGGGCCGAGAAAACCACGTCCACGTCATACGTACCGGTTAGCAACATTTTTTAACCTGTCTTGTGCATACATTTAATGACGACAGGTTTTTAGATGCGACGCTGAGAGCATCTCTTGCCGGCGGCCTGTCCTGCGTGCGGCGTCCGTTGTCCGCTGCGCTCGGCGCTGTGCGCATGTGCAGCGCCCTCTTTCCGCGGTCTCCTCCCCTTTCCCCCGGCGCTGCGCATATAACCGGTGTGCCGCGCTCTGGCGGCCTTTCGGTCGACGGTCGCTCTCCGCTTGCGCTTGTACTCTGGAACCCCCTCAGCGTCGCATCACACCAGGGTTCCCGCGAGGGGAGGTGGGCGTAATTTTTTACAGTTATTTTTTTTAAATGCAGAGCATTTCAGTAACTCCCCCGGTCCCCGGTTGGCGTCCGTCGTAGTCCGCAGCGTCGCAGTCCGCACCTATAAAAAAAATTCCTATCCGGCGCCTGGTTTCGATCCCTCGACCCTGGGGGCGGAACGCAATGTACATGGCGCTCTACCCACTGCGCCACACAGCCGACACAGATTGGGAGGCTACGAACGCCCCTTTATATTTTTGACTCATTCAAATTACTGCTGACGAGCGCTCTCTCGTCAGTAGTTGCCACAAGTGCAACAACATTAACGTAACGCAAACTACTTAACGTCGGGCGGCCCTGGAAATGCTCTGCATTTGATCGTGCCCCTCGCGAGGGGGATGTTTCAGTGCGTCTTCTCTCGGTCGCGGGACCCGTGGCGCCATCTGGCGGAGGCGCGGCACAACTCGTAGCACTTTTTCTTTTCTTTTGTATCACGCGCACCTGCTCAAAGCCTGGCATCCAGGCTAGCGGTAAGCTGGAAAATGTCTACCATCCCTTCCCAAAGAAAGTTGAGAAAAGCGCATAAGCTTTGTTCAGTCCAAGGAAAATGCGTGCAATCGATCGCCCAACCTTCCAAGACCCAATCTCAAAGGTAGAACGAATCCATGCGGCGATTTTTTACGCACGAAGTAAACTCATCTGGGAACGATCTGAATGTATATACCTGGAAGCGGTTTATGATCTAAAGGTATAACATTGTACTCCTTCATGATCGATGCGTGTATTTCGCGTTCCCCCAATCTGATTTTGCTAGAGGAAGCCGGACTCACTCATGAGTCCACTCACTCAGACTTAATTGTACTCAAACTCAGGGGTGAGTTTGAGTTTGAGTGAGCGCGAGGCTAGTGTGGCATAGTGAGTTTGAGCTTCAGTGAGTTTGAGCCCGACTGAGTTTGAGTACGCCTGAGACCGAGTGAGTCCTGAGCACATTTTGAGTTTGAGTACATTTTGAGTTTTGAGTACATTTTGATTTCTGGGTACATTTTGAGTTCTGAGTACTTTTTATCGGCGTCTCCGAGCTGGTTTGCGTTGCCGCATTGGGTCAAAGGACCGATCTCCGTAGCCGGGTTCGGGACTTTTGAGTGAGTACATTTTGATTTTTGAGTAATTTTGAGTTCTTTTTGAGTTCGAGTATATTTTGAGTACATTCTATTTTGAGTACATTTTTAGTTTGAGTACATTTTGATTTTTGGGTACATTTGAGTTTCAGTCCATTTTGAGTTCTGATCGAGTAAAATGAGTTGCAAAGGAGGCAGCTATGGTTGGCTGTTAAGTTTCATGTGTCGCTTTCAGCTCGCAATTCAGGTTACCTACGGGTACGGCAGCCTTCGCGATGCGCATGATCAGTTGGGGGGGAGGGGGGGGAGTGTGTTTCCGCGGTTGGGCGTGTGAATGATAATCGACTGGGGAGGTCATAAAAAAGATTATCTCACCTTTTCCTCTTGATAGACCCTCTAAGAAGGTGAGAGAGGGTGGCGGGAAAGCACACAGTGGCGCTTGCTTGCTGGTTGTTCGCCTGCTTCTGTTAACGGTTTGATCTTTTAGGGTAAAAAAAGGAAGAGGGTGGGGGTGAGGGGTGGGTGAAGAGGGGGCGCCGGGGCAGGGCTGTCCCCTCCGCTGTTTCAAATGAGTTGTCAACTGAATCGACATGAGTCGAGTGAATTGACTGGGCGACGCCTGTTTAGATAGAATAATGACCGCATTATGAGATAGATTGTGTGAAAATTCAAACTGATGTCGCCAAGGCGTGTAAAGTATCAAGTTAAGGGTCCCGATTAATGGAATCACGCGAGGTAAATTAAAAAATGCTTCCTGTGTATAGTCATCAGGCAGTCTTAATAAGTCATAGATTTTTTTAAAAATTCAAAACGATCTCGCGGGGGCGTGTGGGGAATCATATTCAAGGTCTAGATGAGGGGAATCACGTGGGACAAAAATGCGTTATGGTTATATCATGACCTAGTCATGGCTAGTCATAGATTGGGTTAAAATTCAAATTCATTGCGCTAGGGCGCGTGCCGTATAAATTAAAGGTCTCGATGAGGGGAATCACGTGGGACAAATGCAGAAATTCTTCCTCATTATTATCATGACATGGTCATAATGGGTCATAAATTTCATTTCATTTAATTTCGTTTATTCCCCCTTTAAAAGGGCCCCAAAAAGCATTACATAAGGGGGGGCGTACAAGGTATAATAAACAACGCAGCCAAAAAAAGGGTACCAAGGATAAACATTTAGACAACAATTATAATACAAATGGTACAAAATGCAAAGTACACAGTAAGCATTACCAGGTGCAAAGAAAAAGTAGAGGTTTGGGTTAAAATTCAAAATTATGCCACTAGGGTGTGCGGAGCATCAAATTGAAGGTTGCAATGAGGGAAATCACATGAAACAAAAATGCGGTATGGCTATATCATGAGATAGTCATGGTTAGTCATTGTTTGGGTTAACATTCAAATTGATGCCACTAGGATGTGTTGGGTATCAAATTAATGGTCTCGATGAGGGGAATCACGTGGGACAAATACAAAAATGCTTCCTGGTTATAGTCATCAGATAGTCATGGCGAGGCTTAAAATGGGGTAAAATTCGAAGTGACCCCCCGGGCGTATAGGGTATCAAATTTACGATCTTGATGAGGGGAATCACGTGGGACAAGCAAAAAAGGGTTTCGTGGTTCTAATCATGAGATAGTCATGGTGAGTCATAGATTAGGTTAAAAATTCAAGGTGAGGTCGCTAAACCACGCGGGGTATCAAATTCAAGGTTTCAATTAGGGGAATCACGTGGGGCATGTAAATAATGTGTCCTGCTTACAGTCATGAGAGTCATGATTAGCCAGATTTGAATAAAATTCCAAATGATCCTGCTAGGGTGTGTGGGGTATTAAATATATCTTTGTGGGAAATCACGTGGTACAAATATAAAATGCTTTCTGGTTATAGCTATGAGATCGTCGCGGTGAGTCATAGATTGAGTTAAAATTTAAAGTGGCGCCAATAGGGCTTGTTGGGTATCAAGTTAAAGGTCTCGATGAGGGAAATCGCGTGGAATAAATAAAGAAATGCGTCCTCCTATCATCATGCTATAGTCATGGCTAGTCACAGATTGGGTTAAAATTCAGTGATGCCGATAGGGCGTGTTGGGTATCAAAATAGTGGTCGTGGTGAAAGAAGGTAAATCAGATCGAACCTTTCGAAATCATGGCACTGAATAATGACCAGTTAAGTAAAGAAGTCTTATTCAGTGCAATATAGATATAATTGTGCTTGTGAATTGTTGGCACGCCACCTTGAAAGCGTAGTTGGTTCCATACATTGCAGCACATAACATCCGTCAACAAGCCTGCGTTCCATGAAACAGCTTAGGAACTATTGGGCTGATATGCCCCCTTACGAAACGCGCAGAAGTAAGTGGGGTGGCGCAATCAGCGAATGCCTCCGATCGCGCTATTTGCCGCCGCATAGCACTATTTCCTGCTCGACACCGTAACTCTAAACAGCTTCGATGTAAATGAACTGAGCGGTGAGCGCAAGTCCCCTCGCCCGATGTTGTTTGTTTCTGCCCAGGGGCCCAGCACACCACCGAGACTGGACCACTTCTGTCATAAACACGAACACAAAGCCTACATCAAGAGTTTGGTATCAAATATATACTTACAATTGCTTGCAAGCTACGCTAATCATCATGTCCAGCAGATATAGCTGTATTAAATATGCAACGAAAATTGTTTCCGACCGCACAGGAGATACGGTATCATGTCGCACCGAATGCAAGAGTTTGAGCTCACAAATTTGCACCCGTAATATTTTTACCACACGTGAATTTTAAAACTCTGAATGTTAATGAAATCTGAGTCCATCTGAGCACGAGTAAATTCCTAGCACAAAAGGTTGTGAGTTCATTTGAGTTCTGAATTCATTTTGAGTTTTCAGTTCATTTTGAGTTCTGAGTTAATTTTGAGTTTTGAGTCCATTTTGAGTTTGAGTACTTTTGAGTTAAAGTCCATTTTGATTTTTGAGTACATTTTGATTTTAAGTACATTTTGAGTTCTGAGTACATTTTGAAAATGTGAGAAACAGCGCGGAAGGACAGGACGTAAAGTAGAAGACAAACACACGGCGCTTACTAACAACCAAGTTTTATTTCTTGCAGGCGGCTTACATTGCTAGTTTCCCACATTTTTAACCTGCACCAACCAGCCCACTTACTCCTTTTGAGTTTGAGTACATTTTGAGTTTTGAGTACATTTTGAGTTTGAGTGCATTTTGAGTTCTGCGTACATTTGAGTTCTGAATACATTTTGAGTTTGAGGTATACATTTTGAGTTCTGAGTACTTTTGAGTTTTGAGTACATTTTGAGTTTAAGTACATTTTGAGTTTGAGTACTTTTTTTTGTTTGAGTACTTTTGGGTTTTGAGACCGTGTGAGTTTGAGTTTTACACTCACTGTGAGTTTGAGTGAGCGCAGATGTGCTGCTCAGCAATGAGTCTGAGTTTGAGTGAGTGGTGATTCGATCAGATCAGATCAGATTAAACTTTATTGTTGCCACGGGTGGGACCGTTTTCAGGTCGACTTCAGTGTCCTTTCGGCGACGGCAGGATTCATGTAGATCTGCGGCGTCTTCGGCCACCTGGGCTAGTGAGACCTGGGTCATATGCTCTGTGCTGAGCAGCGCGGCCTGCCACTGCTCCTCTTTCGTAATTCGTAATAAAATGGGGTGCTTTTTAAGAGTTTGGAGGGGTTTTTCTTCACAGGACCAAATGACATGGGGTAGGTCTGCGTATTTGTGGCAAAGAGGGCATAGGTTAGAGTGCAACTGGGGGGAAATAGAGTTTTAGGGGGGAGGGGGTGGGAAATGTGGATGTTTGAAGTTGGCGCCATACAACAGCGTGGTGGCGGGAGAGGGGGGTCGGGTGGTGGGAAGCAAGCTCTGGACAGTCGGTAGTGATCGAGTACCGATCGGTAGGTCAAGAGGCGGTCCCTATAGAAGAACGGCTGAGGAGATTCTGCAGCGTCACTGGGCTCTCGGATTACCAGTTCTCGAGCAACCTCGTGTCCCAAATTCATTTCCTGGGAGTTCGGAGTGGCCCGGTGCCCAAACGATATATATTTTTCGTTTCGGGAATTGGCGTGCCTGCAGGAGTAGGCGTAAAGTTCGGGGGTCAACTCGCCCGTTGGAGTAATTGGTAATGGCCGATTTGGAGTCGCTTATTATAGTAGTAACTTTAGGGCTGGAAATAATGGCAAGAGCGATAGCCATTTCTTCGCCTACGGTTGGAAATTGAGTAGGGAAGGAGAGGGCGGCTAGTGTGAGGTGAGATGAAATAACTGCGACCGCTGCAATGGCTTCGCGCCCTGGGTTTTTGCAGCGTCCACGTGGCTACTTGTGGGTTGGAGGAATGTTGCTTGTGTAAAGCCTGTGCTCTCGCTCCCGCCTTTCCTCGTTATGAATCGGGTGCATGTTTTTGGGGAGGGGTGGATTACCAGTTGGTCTCGAATGACTGGGGAATGTCGACATGGGTGTCAGAGATAGTGGGTTGACTGAGGCCAACACTCTGAAGAATGTGGCGTCCAGTGTCACCCCTCGTGAGTCGCTCAAGTTGCGAGACCCGTTGGGCTTGGGGGGATGATTTCGTCTAGTGTATTTTGAGACCGAGCGAGAGTTTTGTCTGTTGAGAGTGTAACGGGGAGACCAAAGGGCCTATTTGTAAGATTTACGTATCATAGCTTCAATTTTGTGCGTTTCGCTGACTTTGAGGTTTGGGAAAGGGGGGTGACATATGCTATACGACTGAAGACGAAGGCTTGTACGAGACGTATTAGATATTTTTCTTTCACTCCTCGATGTTTGGTAGCTATGCGAGAGATGAGTCGTGTAGTCTGGTAAACCCCTTTTTCTAGGGCACGGAGAGTATCTACATTATATCCGTTTGCCTGTATACGGAGACCTAGAATCTTGATGCAGTCAACTATTGGGATGGGTTGGCCGTTAGAGGTAGTTATTTGGATGAGGAGGAGTGGGGAAGGTGGCTGTTTTCCTGGTCTTTTAGGTCTGTATAGAAGAATCTCTGATTTTGTTGGGGAGCAGGACAGACCACGAGAGGCTGCATACGCTTCGACGACATCAGTTGCCGTTTGGAGGGTATCTTGGATGTGACTATCAGATCCTCTAGTAACCCACAACGTGATGTCGTCGGGTATATGCTGTGGTGTAGGCGGGGATGGCGTCGAGGAGCGGGGGGAGACCTCGTAGGGCAATATTAAAAAGAAAGGGGGAAAAAATCGATCCTTGGGGGGAACCTTTGCTACCGAGGGGGATCAGGGGTGTAGTCAATTGTCCAAGGGTGAGTGTGGCTGTTCGACCCGTGAGGAAATTAAAAATGTAGTTGTATGCTCGCGCACCGACTCCAGCCACGGCTACTCCTTCCAGGAAATTTCCGAGTGGCTAACTGAGTCAACGCTCGCGTTAAATCGAGGCCCAAGATCGCCTTGGTGTTATGTGTGGAACTGAATCGAGCATCTACTATGTGGTGTTTTAGTTGTAGCATGACGTCCTGAGTAGAGAGCGGGGTCGGAACCCCGCATGGAGTCCTCGACCAAAAGGCGACTCAGGTTTTGAACCCTTTAAACGGTATGGTTGTGGTCTGAGCTTTACAGTTGAGTTGCCAAAGGAACATGAATTACATTTTTGGGGGCAAGGCTGTATAGAGAAGAAAAACATATATGCTGGCCGTACTTCCCGCGTTCAAAGAAGCCCATAGTAGACTTAATTCCGGGCCCCTCAAAGATCGTAAAAATGGGGATCGGTGTTTCGTGTCTGCGAGCATCCCTCAAAAAATCGTGCACCGAAAAAATATCCAGTAGTTTCACAAGCCAGCTAGAAATACTAAACAGGGCTGGTATTTTTGCAATCTGTCATTCGCAAGATAATCCTTAAGTTAATAAAAGGCGCGAAATCCATACTTCGGCAAAGTTGGCGCGGCTCACTCAAACTCTTTACAAATTTATTTTCGAATCCCCACTCATTAAAATTCAGACTCATTGCTGAGCAGCACATCTGCGCTCACTCAAACTCAAACTCACAGTGAGCAAAAAACTCAGAACTCACTCGGTCTCAAAAGTCCAAATGCACTCAGCACTCAAAATGTACTCAAAAATCAAGATGTACTCACAACTCAAAAAGTACTCAAACTCAAAATGTTAAAATCAAAAAAAATTTAAAATGTACTCAAACTCAAAATGTACTCGGAACTCAAAATGTACTCAAATTCAAAATGTATCAAAACTCAAAAATACTCCCAAAATCAAAATGTACTCAGAAATCAAAATGTACTCAAACTCAAAATGAACTCAGAACTGAAAATGGACTGAACTCTCAAAATAAATTCCGAACTCAAAAAAACTCACAACTCTCTCGTACTATTAATTTACTCGGGCTCAGATGGACTAAGATTTCATTAACATTCAGAGCTTTAAAATTCACGCGTGGTAAAAAAAATACGGGTGCAAATTTTGTGAGCTCAAACTCTTGCATTCGGTGCGACATGATACCGTATATCCTGTGAGGTCGGAAACAATTTTCGTTGCAGATTTAATACAGCTATACCAGTAGTTTCACTATCCAGTAGTTTAACAAGCCAGCTAGAAAGACCAAATAGGGCTGGTTTTTCGCAATCTGTCATTCGCCATATAATAGCAGGCGCGAAAAGTTAATAAAAGCCGCGATATCAGATTGGGGGGGTGAGGAAAAAAAAAAAAGTGTAAAAAACCTGTCTCCCGTCCGTATATGCACAAGGCGTCGCACGGGTTAAAAAAATGTTGCTAACCGGTATGACGTGGACGTGGTTTTTCCGGCCCCAAACAAACTGACCAAGTTATGCGGCAAAATAGACAGAATGTTATCTCCCAGTGAGAAGCCGTCAAGAAGACGAGCATGCCAAGTGAAACATACTTCCTCCTTTGTGCGGTGTGCAACGTGTGCTGTTTATCTGGTACCGATGACGTGTAGCCCCATTTATGCATGACAAAGTGGGCGATGTTTAAGCATACGTCTGCAAGAACGTAAAAAAGGTGAAAAATCAAAGCAGGGCTACAACTATGGGAATACTGCACCACGCATGGGTGTTCGCCCCTCTTCTGCGATACCGCAGTTTTGTCACGGCATCCAGATAAAACCACTCGAGAGCTGATAGAAGCATTTCACATTAAAAGGTCCGGAGATAGATTGTTAGTGCCCCGTCAATTTTTATAACAGACAAAGAATAAATTTTTTCTGTGCCACTACTCATTGCGATCGTAGCGGTTTCTTGATTGTTATGGTTTTGCGGGTTTTTATGCCCTTATACTACGATTGTCGCATGTACACCAATATTCATTCCCTGTAAAAAGTGGCTTTCACGATTTTATCTTGGGCGAGACGCAAGCACCACGTGAGATGTTGAAAGTTATATTTGTGTTTCTTTTCAATAAACAAACAGTTGGGAGTTAGCGGCCCTTCGTTTTTTTTTCTTTCGTTCCTGTTTTTGTGAGCGCTTCCACCTTCAAGACCACATACAAATGCTGAAGCATTTAACGAATCATCCTTCGTGTCCACTCTTCTCTACGAGTGACTGTATACTTAAAAAAAAATACAAATTAAATGCGAATGTTTCACGGTCGAAGAGGAGGAAGTGCACATGTACTTACTGCCGCTCTTGTACGAAGAACAATGTTCTGAGGAGGTTGTTCGATGAGTAGGCGGGCTGTATCTTGGTGCGGCGAACGTTCGAGGCGCCTGCCTTCCGTGGCGACTGGGACTGAGCGATTATTCCGCGTTTGCCGGCGCGCAACGTCTCTCGCCTGTCGCGGCGGCGAAGGTTATGTTATCCAGCAGCTAAAGGTGGCGACTCCAAACGACACTTCGACCTTATCAGACATTTCACCATACGTTGCCCTCCCCCGCCCTTCTCCTCTTCGTTCCGTTCTCTCTCCTAAAGCAAAACTCCCTCCCGGCATTTCCAACTAAATTTTAGCCCACTCCGGTGTTAGTTTTCGTCTTTCGATGTAGAAGACAAATCCATTTCAACATTGCAATCGTTTGGGAGGCTTTCTAAGTGTTTCCGTTTCGTCCCTTAGTTAGGAGAGTTTGGAACACCGTTGAGAGAGGTCTGAAGAGGAGCCATGGCGGATCATTGTCTACGATGAGAGTTTGGAGAATCTTTTATCGCGCCGCGTGCCAGTATTGTGCGAGACTCTTCTCGCTTAGTGAGACTCCGACCCCCACAGCGGGGAATCCCCGCTTTAATTCGTAGCGTTCTTTTCCCAGTTTTCCCCCCGCCGGGGCCTTGTAACGGACTGGATTTCCAGAAAACTGCAGATTTTGCGCATGTCATGTTGCCGTAAATGGATAGAAAATTTGTCGTACAGAATTTTGAAACACTAAAAAAAAAGAAAAAAAATTTGTAAAAGGTCTGGCAACATCAAACGTATGCATCCTATACATCTCCCCCCAAAAACGAAGAATAAAAGAAAAAAACCCACAAAAGAACATTCGAAATACGAATAAAAAAATGGCGAAGACGAGCGAACCGTGAAACGCCCTGCATTTCCACAAATGCCGATTTGGCGGAAGTTATACTATATTCGTCGTTATAATAGCGCGAACGGAAATTAAATGGTCTGACAAAAATTTTTAAAAAACCCAAAAAAAGAAAAAAAAAACGAATAAATAGAAGTTTCAGGAAAAAGATCTGACCAAATCAAAAATATCCATCTTATACAGTTTCAAAAAAAACACGAAGACAAAACAAAAAAAGTTTGAAAAAAAAAAGGGTTTGAAATACCAATAAAAAGTAGCGTAAACAGACCAACTGTGCAGGTACGCCTTGCATCTCGCTCGCTATATAGTACTTGCGTAGGCTTTGGTTTGACGCACAGATTTGACAGTAGGCTATGTCAGAGTCCTTCAATGCTTTTCTGGACAAAAACTCCGGCCGAAGTTTCATTCAGGGACAAAAGCTGCCGCTAGGATCGCCCCTGTTAACGTGAAGGCTTCGCCGGCGGTCGACGACGCTTGCTGGCCGGCTGTTTCTCCATCGGCAACGCGCCTACTTTCATCTGCTCTTCATTTCCACCTGTAAAAACGCGAGCGAAGTTTTTGAGTCAGTTTTTGAGTCAGTCAGTTGTTGTTTTTGAGTCATTGTGTCGCGTAGCTCAGCTGTGAAATTGAGGCAAGACCACGGGTGTTACTGAGGCGCATATGTTGCAGTGTTTGTTCGTTGCGGCAAGGGACCGCTACAATTTTCGCTTTTAAAAGGCGGACATCTGGCGTTTTCAATTTTTGACTGGGCCCTTTTCAGCCGCCTGCATGATTTGAGTGAACTAGCGCCAGAATTAAATCTGTATTCAGCCCTGGGGGACATGCTGCGCTGAGCAAAAAGGTGTGCAAACGTACACCCCGTTGGGTTAGCGCTGTGTTTGCGCTATTTTATAGCGCGCTAATAATGTAAAAAAAAAAATCGAGGTTCGGAAAGTGAGCGTGGACAGCAGGGAAAAAAACGCTCACGAAATGGAAAACAGAATAATGGGCGCGCGGAGGGGCCAGGGTAGGAGTAAATGCTACAGCCTTGAGCTACTTTCTCGGCTGTCCTCATAAGGGATAGGGTGTCAACAGATAAAAACTCGCCCGCTCAGTGCCTGCCACACCCCTCCCACCCAAACGGCAAGTTAAAAAAAATTGATTGATTTATTATGAGGTTTAACGTGCCGACGCTCCACCGGCAATGGGACACGCGCCATAGTGTAGCGCTCCGGATTAATTTTAACAACTCAGGTATCTTAAACTTGCGCCGAAATCTCGAACACACAAGCGTTTTTCTTTTTTTTCGCCTCTATCAGAAAAGCGGCTGGGAACCCGCGTCCTTGGGCTTAAGCACAACGCCTTAGCCCCTGGGCAAGCGCGGCGGGCAAGGGAAAAAAAAAATATGCAGGCAAAGATAGCCATGCTCCGCTTTCCAAATTCAAAATATCTGGTTTGATAACCAAAATCACAGTAGCTGCAGTCCGATCTTTGTGCGGCGACGAAACCGACGACGTTTAGCCGACGGATTTTCTCGTTGTGAGCGCGATCGTGGGTAATGACACTCATTGCCTCGCCTTCACCGCTGTTCTGGCAACCATTCAGCCAAGCTGTTACCGAATGGGGGCCTTTTGTTTTTGGTAACTGATGTGTCAATATGCTCCTGTCCGTGCTCGTTGACGAAAAAGGGGGCAGTTTACTATCATCGCTGACCTCTTTTACCCCTGGGCGTAAGTATAAAACGTCCACAAATGCAGTGGTAACATTGAACAGGCCGCAGGCGAGTCGCACACAGCAAGCATGCAGCGGTGCCCACAGAATGTGCTTCAAACACACGGGTGGCGAGCCGTGCGTTAGCGTGGCGAGCACATAGTAATAATAAGAAAAAAAAAACGCCGAGAAAACACGCAAGCAGCACACCGCAGGGGCGGTGTTGCTCGTAGTCGTCGTATGCGCCCGATCGGCGAAAGCCACGGGGCAACGATGAACGGTTTCATTTTCGGCGTCGGCGCCGACAGAAGATTGCAGACGACAGGGGAGAATATTTCCTCCCCCGTTTCGGTGTTTCTTTGAGGCCGTACCGAGGGCGCTACGTGTAACGAGCTAAAGGGAGAATCTCGCTGGTCCGGGGGAGAAAACCCTCGATTTCCTCCCCTTTTTTAACCCCCTTTTTTTTTAGAGTGAAGGGCAAGTAGGCAGAGCGGGGGAATGGTCCAGTGATGATGTGGTCCCTCGAGATGGAGGATGAAAGCGATGAATGCCTACACAGTCTTCTCCGCCTCACGTCAGGTGCGACTCACGAACTAAGAGTTCGCAGCACGGCCCGGCCTGAGCTATTTCATACAGTCTACATAAACTCTTGGCTCCAGTCGTGTAAGCTCTGGTGGCAGTCATTCCCCGCCAGCGTTTCCCCGTTCTGGCAGCCATGATCATACGATGAACAGCCAACATTCGGCAACCAGCGCTTCGGTATTTCTCCGGCCGCCCGTGTTCAGGCGCACAACGGCAGCTCCCGGCTGGCCCGATATTCAGTTGCCTTTCGGCTGTCGATGTTGAGAAAGAAATCGGCCGGAGTACGGCTTTAGGGGATCCGTTTTTCCTTCGGGAGCGGTGTTCAGCCGAAGACGGCAAGCGACCGGCCACAAGATATCCGTATTCTTGTGACAGTTGGTGTTCGAAAGGAGACCGGCCGTAGCGCGGCTGCCGCACATCCGCTCTTTCAACGGTGAACCCCGCATCCGGCGGCGGAATATTCGTTTTCTTCGGGCAGCCGGTGTTATAAAAGAGACCGGCCGACTTACGGCCGCAGCATGTACATTTTTCATTTGGTTAGCGGTCCTGGGCCGAATTACGGCAAACGAACGGCCGAAGAAATTTTGGCAACCGGTGTTCAAGAGGAGACCGGCCTTCATAAGGTATCAGGTTATGCGTCATTATGTGAAAACGGCGCACGGCTGGGCGCCGAGAACACCCGCCGATGTAGGACCGGGTTTTTTCCCCGGGTGAAGAAAGAGCCGTTAGGGGGTTGAATGGCGCAGACAGTTTTTGCATCCGCCAGGTGTTTCTGTGTTTTTAAAAAGAACAAACTGTTTTTCCCAAAAAGTAATGAGTGTTCTAGGTGAACGGGCAAGGTGCAAGGACTCACTGGACATTACCAGGGAAACGTTTAGGCCATCGCAATGCCATTTATTGCCACAAGAAGACTGTGCCACACCGGCGGGTGAGCTAAGCCTCGCCAGTCATAGCTGCTACAACGCCTCGCCCCTCGGCTTCGTCGACGCATCAGCTCGAGGCTATTCACCCCCTCAAGAAATGGAGACCATTGGAGACATCGACCCGGCAGCGATGTCCGACCCGAGATGGCGGTGGTTCACCAAAAAAAGTGGCCTTAAAGGGTGTCGAGCAAGCGGCCACCACGCAGGAGCTCAACCGGCGCCATGTCAAGGACTCGCCACCAAGGAAAGGCAAGGGCGCGCAAAAGCGCAAGTTTCCGGCTATTCTTCTCACAATAATACTGCGAAAAACAATGTGCACTATATTGTTTGTGATAAACGTAGAAGAGGCTAAGCTCGTGCATTGGTAGGCTCAACTTCATGCCCTGCACTATGTTCCTTCATGGGATTTTATGACTGTCTATTTAGAAACAAGTGTTATTTTGAATTTACCATAACAGCGCCTTGTGAATGACGAAGCCTGGATGTTAATTTAGTTGCGGTGTTTGAAATTGAGATTAGCTACACTTGGGATATGACTCATTTGGGTAAACATAATCGCCAGCATCCTAGCAAACACGGATTTCGTCGGGTTTTTCTTGCTCAACGCAGTTAGTTGAGTTCACGCACGATTTGGCTCTAGATAAGCTGAACTATTTTCTGTGCGGCAAAAAAGCATTAGACGGTGTTTCATATCACCTTCTTGTTAGTACATTGCGGGCAATAAACTAAATGAATCGGTTATTGCAGGGATAGCCGAGTATATCTCTCAAGACAGCAGCTGGTCGCTCTCAATGGTTGTTCGTCCGGATATGTTCCCGCGACCTCAGCAATTCCCCAAGGCTCAGTCGCGAGCCCGCTTTTGTTTGTGTGGCCTCAAATCTTTGTTAAAAATGTTCGCCCCCGCACGGGGCACCTTGAGTAATCTTGGTGACGGTGAGCAGCGACACCGCGGACCCCGAGCTCCCAACATAAGTCGTGTCCAACCGTGGCAAGGTGTTTAAAGGTGAAGGGTAGAAGCCGTAAACGGTGGCCGTCGGAGCCTTGGTCAAGCTCCGGCCGATGGGCTCCCTGCCTGTCTACCAGGCAGGGAGCTCCGGGACCTCTTTGACTACCAGGGTAAGGTCAAAGGAGAAAGTACCCCAGTCTCCCTGCTTTTCAATGTATCACATGGCATTTTCCAAACCCCCCCCAAAACGTGATCGGCCCCCAAAAGGGGCCGCACCGAAGTATTTCCCTTTCCTCCGTTGCCGTCGTTAACCTTTCCTGAACCGGACCATTTTTCTCGATTTCTTGTGATGGAATCCCTCAATCCAACCCACCCTCTTGCATCTCAGTCAGTCTTCTTGATCGCCAAGTATCTTGAAGCCATAGTAGGAAAATCGTATAAATGCAAAAAACAAAGGTCGGGTGAACTTCTTATTGAAATAAATGACAAGCAGCAGTCTGCGAAGCTTCTAGCTCAGACTAGACTGGCTGATCTTGACATCCGGGTCACACCCCATCGGAGCCTCAACAGCTCGCAGGGTGTGATATCCGAGACAGACCTCCTGAACGAAACCGATGCGGATCTCCTTGCCGGCTTGAAGGATCAGGGCGTCACTGCCGTGAGACGCATCACTATCCGTAGAGACGACAAGCACATCATCTTGACCTTTGACCGCGCAGTTCTCCCACAACATATATATGCAGGTTTTATCCGGTGCTCAATACGTCCGTACATCCCGAACCCGCGACGCTGTTTTAAGTGCCAGCGGTTCGGGCACGGTACGAACTCTTGCCGTGGCCGAACGACGTGTGCGAAATGCGCGGCCCACGATCATCCTAGTGACAACTGCCAATCCGATACCCTCACTTGTGTAAACTGCGGGGGCCGCATGCAGCGTACTCCCGCAAGTGCGAAAAGTTCCAACTCGAAAAAAAGATCATCAACATCAAGGTAACCGAAAACATCACCTTCCCGGGGGCGAGAAAGAGGTTCGCCTCTTTCCCTCTGGGGAGGTACGCTGACGCGGCTCGCCGGGGGGCGGAGCGGCGTCTGGTGTCCACAGGGACCCAGTTCAGCGAGTCTGACCTGGTCCCGCCCCCGCCCCCCGCTGGGTTGCCTCACGCAGCCCAACCCGGCACCACGCCGCTTGCTGAGGCAGCAGCGGTTGTGGCGCAAACCACTCCTGTCGGGACCGGTGCCGCTCCCGCCTCTGTCTCCCCGTCCTCCAGTGCGTTGGAGGGTACCGAGGTGATGGACACCGTGGGCCCCGCACCGGCTCCCACCGCCACCGCACCGCCTGTGCCACCTCTGGCGCCCCCGACGGTGGCGGCTCAAACAAAGGGCTCCCGAAGGGGGGCCAAGTCCGGGGGCCCGGTCCGTCGGGCACCCCTCGGACATCCGACGACGAGATGGATGTCGGGCCGTTCCTGCCTGCAACGCAGCGCAAGGAGCGGCCACCGACTTCCAAGCCTACAGAAAGGCCCAAAAAGCCCAATCCAAGAGTAACAGCCCCGAAAGACGACACATGAACACACACGAACACACACACTCCAGTCATTCTTAAATTTAAATAATGGGAACAGAAAATATCATCCAGTGGAACTGCAGAGGCCTCCTTAAAAATCTTGACGATGTGTATGAGATTCTGCATGCCAGTCAGCCAAGTATTATGTGTCTCCAGGAAACCCACCTCAACTCTAAACAAACAAATTTCTTAAATAGGTACATGGTATTCAGAAAGGACAGGGTTGGCTGCACCCACTCTTCAGGAGGTGTGGCCATTATCGCCCGGAAATCATTAGCATGCCACCCTGTCAGTCTGAACACTGTCCTCGAGGCTGTAGCAATCCGTACGATAATATTTAATAGGTTGATAACGGTATGCTCCATTTACATTCCTCCTGATTTTGCACTTCTGAGCTCTGATTTCGAGGCGCTGGTTGACCAGCTGCCCGAACCATACATACTAACAGGCGACCTTAATGCGCACAACTCTCTTTGGGGCTCCTCCAGAACGGATGCCCGAGGTCGCCTGATAGAGAAGTTTCTTACATCCTCCGGAGCATGCCTTTTCAACAAAAAACAGCCTACATACCATAACTTAGGACACAATACATACTCTCATCTTGACTTGGCTATTGGTTCCGCAGTTCTCTTTCCATGTCTTGAGTGGGGTGTGGGCACGGACCCATATGGTAGTGACCATTTCCCCACTTCATTAACGTATATAGGTATAGGCCCGAGCAGTCCATCTTCCCATAACAGGTTTAATGAATCACAAGCAAACTGGAGTACATTCACAGAAACATCTAAACTACACCACACAACCATAAAACACCTACACGTGGAGGAAGCCGCCCAACTCGTCACGGCGCACATCCTCGACGCCGCCGAAAAGTCCATTCCCCAGGCCTCCAGTGGGTCCCGCACCCCAAGGAGGCCCTGGTGGAACGAGGACTGCAGGCGGGCGCGAGAGGCCCAGAACAAGGCGTGGGGTGTCCTTCGCCGGTACCCCACGTCAGATAACCTCATTTCTTTTAAACGGGCAAAGGCTTTTGGAAAGCGAGGCGTCGTGAGGCGAAAAGGGAGAGTTGGCGCACCTTCCTCACTTCCATCAACTCATACACTGACACACACAAAGTCTGGACACGAATACGAAAACTAAAAGGACAACAGACACACAGCCTGCCCCTGGTTAGTACAACAGGGGACACACTGGAAGACCAGGCTAACACACTTGCACAACACTTCGAACACGTGTCCAGTTCAGCACACTACACAAACACTTTCATGAAACACAAAACATCTGTAGAAAAGAAGTCCCTGCGTGATAACAACAAGTCGCACACTTCTTACAATTCTCCTTTTTCAATTCATGAGCTGAAGGTTGCTCTGAGCACATGTAAGCCTTCAGCTCCAGGTGCAGACAAATCACATACACCATGATACAACACCTACACCCAGACACTCTTGAAACACTCCTACATCTATACAATAAATATGGCTTTCGGGGCACATTCCTCGCTCTTGGAGGGAGGCCATAGTAGTGGCTTTCCTGAAGGAAGGGAAGGACCCTTCCTCTCCCGCTAGCTACCGGCCCATCGCCCTCACAAGCTGCCTGTGCAAGCTCCTCGAGAAGATGATAAACAGGAGACTCGTGTACTTCTTAGAGTACAACGGTCTTCTCGAGAGCTGCCAGGCGGGCTTTAGGGCGGGGCGATCTACGAACGATCAACTCGTTGCGTTAGAGTCATATATTAAAGATGCTTTCCTCCACAAGCAGTACTGTATGACAGTATTCTTTGATCTTGAAAAGGCGTACGAACTGCTTGGCGGTACGGCATCCTCAGCGATTTGAAGTCCTTTGGTATGTCGGGTAACATGTGGAACACGCTTGCCAGTTACCTCTCTGAAAGAACGTTTCGCGTGCGAGTTGGAACTGCACTCTCTAGAGTTCATGTGCAGGAAAACGGTGTTCCGCAAGGTGGAGTTTTGAGTTGCACTTTGTTTATTGTAAAAATGAACTCTCTTCGGAAGGCTCTGCCACCAACCATTTCCTGCTCAATCTATGTAGACGACGTGCAATTATCCTTTAAGTCTTGTAACCTGTCTGTCTGCGAGCGCCAAGTCCAGCTTGGTGTTAACAAGCTAGCTGGCTGGGCAGATGGCAATGGTTTTAAATTTAATCCCGGGAAGTGCACTTGTATTTTGTTTTCCAAGAGGCGTGGTATCCGGCCGGATCCAGACATTCAACTCCACGGTGTCTCTATTCCTGTAAAAAAGGAACACAAGTTCTTGGGTATTATCTTTGACGAAAAGCTGACTTCATCCCACACATAAAACAACTAAAACATAAATGCTTAAAAACAATGAATATCCTGAAGGTTCTGTCGCACATCTCTTTTGGTGCTGACAAACAACTTCTCTTACGTGTTTTTACCAGCTTGATAGGTTCACGATTGGACTATGGTAGCGTTGTTTATGGGTCAGCAAGTAAAACATCCCTCAAAATGCTGGACCCAGTGCTCCATCTCGGGCTCCGCCTGGCGTGTGGCGCCTTCCGCACTAGCCCGGTCGAAAGCCTCTATGTGGAGTGCAACAAATGGAACCTACAACGTCAGCGAGCTTACACAGATCTCCTTTATGCTTTTAAAATTTCATCCATGCCTCACCATCCTTTTAAATCAGTTTTTCATGATACGTCCATGACTGCACTCCTTTTAAATCGACCATCGATCTCTGCGCCCTTCTCTTACAGAGTTAGAGAGGAGGCGTCAGAGCTTGCTGTCTCCTTTTTAGATACAATCCAAAGTTCTCTAACGGATTTTATAGCACCATGGCATCTCCGCCCTGTATCATGCGACACATCTTTCACACATCTAGATAAAAAGCGAGCTCCCACATGTGCAATTCTGCAGCATTTCTTGTATTTGCAGCAGAAGTATGAGTGCTCTGAATTTTATACGGACGCTTCTAGATCTGCCACCTCTGTGTCCTGCGCGGCGCATGGGCCCGGCCTTAGTGTCACTAGAACTCTGAATAGTCATACTAGTATCTTTACGGCAGAGGCTTACGGTGTACTTCTTGTTGTCAATCATATACTTCAAAACCACATCCCACAATCCATTATCTATACAGATTCCCTCAGTGTTGTGCGGGCACTGTCGTCAACAGTGCCTTCGAAAAACCACGTTGTCAATCTGATTGTCAAGGGTATTATGTCTGTGTATGTACGCAAATTTGAACTGGTTCTTTGCTGGGTCCCTGGCCACTGTGGTATTGCCGGGAACGAAGCAGCGGACCGAATGGCTGCTGCTGCTACACTCTCGAATACAGTAGACATAACCACATTACCCTACACCGACGTGAAACCACACATCAGACAACACTTCGCAAAACATGGCAAACACACTGGAGTGAACAAACAGACAACAAGTTACACGTAATAAAACCTCAATTGGGACCATACACCACCGACACACGCAATAGACACTCTGAAGTCGCCTTGGCCAGATTACGGATAGGGCACACCCATGCAACGCACTCGTATCTGCTGACGGGATCTTCTAGACCCAGTGCAGCAGGTGCGGAGAGGCCCTATCCGTAGTGCACATACTACTCGCATGCAAGGCACTTCACACAACACGATACAAACACTTCAGAGAACTCTACAGACAACATATCCCCTACATCCATCGCAGTTTCTAGGTGACGAAGCCATTGTTTCTGTTAAACGTGTGTTTGAGTATTTGTCAGATGTTAAGTTTTTAAACCTCATTTCCTATCACGCATAATCAAATCTGGCCCTATACACCAGCCATCACCATTATCTGTAACTGATTTTACTATGTTTGGTTGACTTTTTTTTTTTACCCACTTTACTTCATTAAATAAACTTCCCCCTGGCGCTCTTTGCCCTTAGTCGGCCTTGCGCCATAAAAACCCAACCATCATCATCATCAAAAATGTTCGCGAATGACTGTGTAATTTACAGGACTATAGCGAATGAACGTGATTCCGAATACTTGCAGCATGATTCAATTAATAACATCCTGGTGTGCTGATTCACAAAAGTCGTTGAATCTTAAAAAGTGTGTTAACGTCAACTTTACAAGAAAACCTTCATTCCAATGGAATGCGTAGGCAGTAACTTACACTGCTTTAAGAATGGCTTGGGAATATAAATAACGAGGAGTTTATTTAACGAGTTGTTGAGAAATAGGCACGTTCACAACATAAAAGTTACGGCTGCACATGTTTTTGGCTTTCCGAGATAAAATTTCAGCGAACCTCCACCTAACTTAAAAGAACAACCGTATTTCACTCATGTGCGCTCAATGTAGGAGTACGCATGTGTTTTCTGGGATCCCTACAGCAAAGAGCTGGTTGATACGCTCGAAAACATACAGAATAGGTCAGTGCGATTCGTATTTAAGTATTGGCACTGTCAACTTAGGATGAGGGAAAGTAAAAGTAAACTTACATGGTAAGACGGGATGGATCATAGACGAAACCTGAGGTTGAAATTTTTTTTGTAATATCTATCATTCGAAAACTGGAATAGAAGGGGAGAAGTATATCCAAGCGCCATTCTACATATCCCAAAGTGGGATCGCTAGCTTGAAGCAAATTATTAACTTTCCTTTAAGGTGACGCCTTGCGCGATTCATTTTATTTTAGATCAAGATGAGAGTGTAATTATCTTCCACGTATGATTTTATCCACTGTTTATAATGACGATTTTCACCGCGCTTTGTAGAATTATTTTGTTATTTGGTCTCATATTTGATGCTTAGTGTTATGTATCTCCCTGCTGTAATGCATGCAAGGGCAAGCAGGTATCAAATAAATAAATAAATAACTGAACAAATAATAAACAAACAAACAAACAAATAAATAAAAAGCATATAAAAAAAAAATAAGAAAAAAGAATTAAATAAATAAATTTTGCTGATCTGCAAGTTCGCCTCCGACGGGTTGAGAACCCTACGCATTCAAACTTGACCAATGAAAATTTATTGCTTTATTCGTTGCAGTATGCAAGGTTTGCTGTATGAATACTAAAATTGCTAAGTTATTTGTTTGAAAAAAAATTTGAAACTCTTGTCTTACGCCTTTTCTTGCGTGAACACAGAGGGATACAAGTGCAGCCATCTGAAGAAGGGCGTCATTTGCAACACTTCTAAAATTTTCTTAAAGTAGTACGACTTTAGAGGAAAATTAAGTTCTTTTGGACTTTTAAAGGGAAGTGTGCACGTAACTCATGAAAACAACATAAAAATATATTGAAACTGAAAGTACTTCTTTGATCTCTTCTAGGATCAGCCCTGTGAAAGATCATCAGAAAAGTTAACCAGTAGAAAATTTCTTTGCAAGAAAAATGGCAAATACTGGACATACTTTTGTGTGAAGTAAATTATATTGAATGCTGCTGAGTGTTTTGTGGAGTACCGAACCGCTTCGTAAAGGCATTCGCCCCGGGTTTTTTATATACAAAAAAACTGGTCAAGCAGCTGTTGTAAAAATAGTTGATTTAGTCAGAGCATGAAAGTATTGTCTTAAAAAGAAATTGCCTAAAAGCGGCACTTTCATCTTTGTGAAATTCAACCCACTAAAGTTTTGCGCCTTCCGCCCCCCCCCCCCCCCCCCATCCGCCCTTTGGGTTTATTACAGGTAAGCCGCCCCACAGAAGATAAGGGGACCTGGACAATAAATCTATTCCAGCTCTGCAAAGAAATGAATATTTGCTGTATTCGACAGTAAAAGAGGCCCCAACAAAAAAAGAACGACCATTTCAGAGCACTGTTGAAAAAATTTAAATTTTGGTGAAAACTGACGCTGATAATTAAGCAGGCTGCGCTGAAGGCGGGACGGCTGGGGGTTTGCGCGCGGGCTCACTTTGATGGGGGTGCAGTGGACCCAAAATGGTGGGTTTGTGCTGCTGGCAGCGCGATTGAGTCATCTGCTTGCGCTGCATGCAGTGGTCGTCCCCCGGGCCTCAGTACAGTTAACGTACTGTGGCTGAACTACAATGCCCGTAGCACGGCCAAATTTTCCCGGGCAGCTTTAGTCCGGCTGGAGCCCCGACGCCCGCAATCGGCTGTCCTCCGGTGGCCGTACTTCGGCCGCACACGGGTGGCTTTGGGAGGGCCGGAGCCCTACGGCTGGAATCTGGCCGTATGAACGTAAGCCGGTCGACTGGCCGAGGGACACTGGCCATTGGACAGTGATGGGAGTACGGCCGTATAGGGCCCAAAAAGGCCCACATTTGGACACGGGCCGAACATGGTTGCCGGAGAAAGGCCGGGCAGAAAATCCCCGGGCCAAAGTAAAAACCGGCTTGAGTAGGGCCCGGGGGGCGCATGGAAAAATCATATCAAAATAAAAAGGCCATAGGGCCTTCATATTTCAATACAAGACCACTTATTTTCCCTTTTAAAAATGGCTGGCGACTACGATACATCCTAATGCGATATTTGGGCACAGCGGGTTGGGGCAGCTCGTTTAGCAGCAGCGGCAGACGACGCAGTTCCCCCAGTTGCGTCGCTCATTGCTCAGTAAGAATTTGGCTGGAGCGGGATGGGCGCGTTAAAACAGCCCTGCAGAGGGCGCACGACCGGTTGCGCCCCACTCCTTTCAGCATTCCCACCCCCGATGGCTGCAGTGCGCTGGGGAAGCACTCACTCGTGGGTTCTTTTCCGACGGTGAGCCTCTCCGGCGGCGGCGCGAGGTGCGTCTCAGGAAGGGACCGCGAACTGCGTCTTAGGCTGCGTTCAGGCTGTTGCCGTAAGTGTCGTATATCTTTAAATAAAGACTTCTTTTGACGTCTCAGCCAACCGAAGTGCGTAAAAAGAAACGCCTTTTTTTTACGTCCATAGCGCAGATACGGCTGTTACGTCAGTACGAACATAGCATTAACCCAACGCACATCATTGTCACGCAAACGTCCCCTCACGTTTTCGCCAAGGGGGCCGGAGCCCCTCGTGCGGGCAAAACATACTGCCCCTTCCCTTCCCTCACCGCACACTGTCGGAGAGCGCTGGCTCGCGCCGCCTTGGCGAACCGCCCTCCCCTAAAATTTCGCGACCCTCCTCCTTTGCTTTCTTTCACTCGTCGGTCTTCCCATCGTTCGGCCGGTCACGACGATGCCGACGCGGCGAGCCCGGCGACGGGAGCCAGAGGGCTGCGCCCCAAAATGTCTTCCCAGCAATTCATTTGTGTTAAGGGGGTGAAGCAGACTTTAAGGGGATCGTTGTAAGCTTGATCTATGTAAGATGGCTTTCCCATATCGAGAGTTGCACAGTGCATCACGTCAATCTGCGGAGCGATTGCCATTGCAGAAAGTGCCTCCAACGCATGTTTTATTGAAACTGTACCAAAACAAATTATATCACAATTAGCCGCTGAGACGACTCTAACACAACTCCGCGTTTTATATAGTTTTCAAAATTACGTGGTTTACAGCGTAGGTATAAACAGTCTGGAATTCTCGTCCGCTGTCAATACATATGGGATTCTACGGGAGGGAAACGGACAGCACCTTGTTTGCCCGCCGGAAAAAAACTCTACTTCGTCAAAAGTTCGTTCAGTTAATTAACCAGGAACTATGCTCAATCGCAAATTACAAACATGTTTTGCTTCGTGCACCTTTTGGACTACGACCCAGTCAAAGCTCACGTTGAGGCTCGGCACCGCAGGGTTTGCTGGGCATCTTTTTTCACAGAGTGGAAGGGCACTGAATTTTCTAATTTCCTGTCACAAAAATCAAGCAGCCATGCACCCTTAGTAAAAAAATAACTTTGTGCTGCATAGTCAGCGAAAACACGGTGCGTGGACGACAGACGAATCCGGCGCTGGGGACTTAACCGTTTATTCGTCCGAGAACAGAGTATTTAAGCATAGTCAAGGCAGAGTTAGGAGAAGGAAAGGGCGAGGAAAGACACATGATGCTCAGTTAAGGCATCGCACGCCTGGTCAGGCGGCGGGAGATAACACAACTCGACAATTTACTACTTTGTATTGATGTTTTGCCTCTTGTATGCGTAATTTTTTCTTTTGCTGAACAATGTTGCTGGAAAGTATGAACGTCGCCACCAGATTTAGTCGTTTGGAAATGTTTACTTCTCGTTCAATAACTCCCGCATTCCTTGGGGAGATGGCTCGAGGGACCCGACAGACAGACAGACAGACAAAACAGACATTTTTGAGTTCAACTAGTCCAAGAAAGGCTGTCGTCTTTAAAATACGAGGGCGGTAAACAAGACCACAGGATGCTCGCTAGACTTCCTTTCTAGCGTACTGTGTGCCTCCTTCTCCGTCTTCATCTTTGTGAAACGTTTTACATCCGGAGTCGGGCCTTCACTGACTGACGCCTCTTTCAACCAGTGTTGTTTCACTAAATACAGCATGAGCTGAACTGCACGTCTTTTCTCCATTTGCATGCTCGCACGTTGTCTACCATAATGTTTATTACATTTCTGAACTCATGTGGGCGCATTTTATTCGCGCAATTTTTTTTTTTTTCGCTGAGATTTTGAGGAATATTATCACATGGCACGAGGCTGCTTCAAGCAACCCTTTGCACGCCGGAAATATAGGGTCTCCTGCACGGTACGCGAGCAGTTTAAAATTCTTGTAGAAATACATGGGAAAATCGATCCCGGGTCGCGTGCCGTGCAGTACGCAGACGATCCAGGACTGATTGTCGAGAATACCCACTGTTTTTTCTGGTTTTGATTGATTGGAGGGTTTAACGCGCCGACGCAACGCAAACGATGAGGCGCGCCATAGTGGAGGGCTCCGGATTAATTTTGACCACCAGGGGATCTTTAACGTGCGCCGAAATCTCGCACACACGGGGGGGTTTTTGCTTTTCGCCTCAATCAGAAAAGCGGCCGCCGCGGCCGGGAATCCAACCGCGACCTCGTGCTCAGCAGCGCAACGCCTTAGCCACTGAGCCACCGCGCGGGGTTTTTTTCAGGGGGACGTCACATATGGATTTGCTTGTTCTCGCTATACCTTATGAAACAAGAAATTACACCATCTTCCGGTACGGGAACCCTGAGTAGTATGTGAAGCAGCCATGGGGTCGACTGAATTTTCCCCTTAGTTTTTAGTTCGTCGTTTCCGTTGACATTCAGCTTCGCGTGCCTTTGTTGTATCAGTAGCTTCTTGACGTATTTTTTAAAGAGTGAAGGATATAAGGCGCTTTTGTAGCACATGCTCCCGTCTCGGTTTGTAGCACAGTGGGAAGAGCGCCACGTACCCCCCGTTGCGGCCAGAGAGCCGTGGGATCGAATCCGGGGCCGCTTAACTATTTGTTTTTTATTGAACTGCGCTGACGTCGACCCAAAGCTGACGGGGGCTGAATATGCGTACGGTTCGGGCGGCGGAAAAAACGACAATGAGGGAGGGAGGGACACAGCGCCGAGCATGAGATGCTTCGCATATAAAATAACCGTTTAAAATTTAAATTTTCTAATCTCGGTGTAATACTAGCTGGTAAGGATAATGAAAAAACGATACACATAGGAGCGCGAGTACGCAGAAAAACACAAATATGGCACAAATTAACCACACAGCTTGTATCTGAAAAATCCTAAGCACGAAACCACACCGAGTCATAATTACACGCAGTAACACCTCTCCTGGTGGACTGAGCCGCTCAGTTTTGTATTGAGTTCTATACGCGCACCACCAAATATTGAAGAGCTTCTCGGCAAGTTGTGCCCTTCAGTCCATTGTGCCAGTTAATTGAGCTTGGCTTAATCAACTTCTATCCGTAGTAAATGAATACCGCAATCTTAATATTTAGTACGCGAACTCTTCACAGTGCAAAACAATTATCACTGAGTTAGAAAACGTCTCTTAAAATGTTTCCGCATCCTTTTGATGCTAATCATCTGGACCAGAAGTAAGCGGAAGATCTCTGCGAGTTTTATTCAAGTTTTACAATGAATATAAATATCACATTGACCAGAATTAGGGGGGAAAAGGCAGCATCTCCACTCCGTGGATGATGGCTAGGGTGCGGGGTACGGGGACTCGAAATGCATCCAAGTTGCGCCCCGAGTGGCATCCGATTTACGCCCCACCGTCATTCAATTTGAGCCGTGATTGCACCTTGATTGTTCCCTAAATGAAACTGCAACTCACGGCTCAAAAACGAATTTCGCTTTATTTTCGCTTGATGGTGGTGGGGCGCACGCATGAACGCGGGCGGACATTGAAGGGGCCTAAGGTACTCCGCACCGGGGACAGGCGAGGGAGTAAGCCCTTTGACTCTCGGGTACTAAGTCACGGTCGTAGCCCAAAAGGGTTAAACAACCCGCCTTTTTGGGTGGTCTACCAGGCACGGGGTCGAATCCTGCCGGTGCCTGTGGATTTTTTTCGATTGTTTCAAACGACGGAATGTTGGACGAGGACTATTTTTTAAAATCGAAGTTTACTAGAAAGCTGTAAACACATTTCCCTACGTGGTGGATTTCGAGTTTTCCTTCGCGAAAATGTCTCATGTAACTCATGCTCCGTACAGCGTCTCCTGTCGTGAAAATTCCCACAATATTGTACAGCGCAAACCGCACAGGCCACGCGCTCTTCAACGACGCAACGCCGCAGCGAATACCAAAATTTCCAACGCGACTACATCCCGACGCCCCGACTTAACCCTGACGCGACTCCTAAAACGACAACAGCCAGTTTCGCGACGTGACAAACCCCAAATTAAAAAAAATCCCGGGCCATCTCCACTGACGTGAAACCTGGGGAGGGGCGAAGAAAGCAGTATATAAGTGTATTCTTGGCGCCTTGGCGTTTTTTCCCACGGAGATGAAGCCGTTGGGGGTAGAGGCCTTCGCCCTGCAGTGTGCCTGAGCATGATCTTGATGATGATGACAATGATAAAACTCCGTGTATCTCTGTTTAGTGCCATACCCCGAATGCTAGGCTTACATTTTTCCAGGGCCAATTTAAGGGGCTGTGCACGAAAAGATATATCAAGGCCCTATGTCTGTTAATTACCAGCTTTCTCTCGCGCTACGCAAATTTGACACATCGAGGGGTACAGACGGGGTTTTACGTTGAATCTGCATACAAATGACTAAAAAAATTACCGCCTCGATCAGTGTCTTCTCTTCTCGACGAGTGACTGCACTTGGCAAAAATACAAAACCAAATGCGAATGCTTCATGGTCGAATAGGGTAAGGTGCACGCGCAATTATGGGCGCTCTTGTAGAGATAACGGTGTTCTGTGGAGATTATTCGATGAATAGGCAGGCTGTATCTTGGTGCGGCGAACGTTCGATGCGCCTTCCTTTCGTGGTGGCTGGGACTGAGCGGTAAACTCCGCGTTGTCGTTGCGACACCCGACGCCGCGTAACCGAGTAACGTCGCTCGCCTGTCGCAGCGGCGAAGGTGCTACAGTGGCGCCTCCAGACGAGACCGTGGACTGCTTATCAGGCATGCATTTCCCCATACGACCCCCTCCTCTCCGTCCAGTTCTCTCTCCTGAAGCTGTCGCGCCCTTTCGTCAGCACTCCACGACAGACGGATAAAAAAAAAGAAAAAAGAACGAATGGCTCGTGCAGGATACTCGTCACGGCCCGCGCATTCCGGTTATGAAAGCCTGCCACGCTGGTTTCCTTGCTCGGGCGCTGCGCTGCGACCTCGCTGTCCGCGACAGTTGCCCCTACCACACTTCGAGTATTTCACAGGCTGGTTGGAAGGGTGAAAGATCCTTAGCAAAATAGCGAAATGTACATCGTCGAAGCATATCAACAAATCCCCGTCGAGCCTGCCGATATTCCGAAGGCGGCCTTTATTGAACCCCCCTACGATGGGCCGTGTACCGTGCACCAAACAAGACGTTAAAGTCCGCCACCATCCTGTTGAATGGCCCCGAAGGAGACGTCTCGTTACAGCGACGCAAACCGGCCTACCTCGAGGCGCCACCCAACGAACTCCGTTCAGAAGTCACAGACATAACATCTCATCAGCCCACCTCCAAGACTAACACACTTCTAATTGATTGTAGGGTTTGACGCGCCAACGCAGCGCAAAGCGATGAGGCGCGCCGTAGTGGAGGGCTCCGGATTAATTTCGACCACCTGATGATCTTTAACGTGCACCGAAATCTCGTGCAAACGGGCGTTTTTGTTTTTCGCCTCCATCAAAAAGCGGCTGCCGCGGCCGGAATCGAACCCGCCACCTTGGGCTCAGCAGCGCAACGCCTTAGCCACTGAGCCACCGCGGTGGGTCTACTAACACACTTCTACCTCGCTCTCGTGTGCAATGCGAAATTTCGTCTAAGCGAGAGGTAGGGGGGGGGGGGGGTTCCATGTAGTGCTTCTGCATCGGCGCTTTCAACTGGCGCCTTGGTGCCGGCTGCGAATGATGAGAAGATAACAACAATCCCGGGCTATCTCCACTAACGTGAAACCTGGGGAGGGGCGAAGCATGCAGTGCATGATTGTATCCTTGGCGCGTTCGCGTTTTTTGCCGACGGAGATGAAACCGTTGGGGATCAGGTATTCAGCTTTGCTGTAAAAGTCTCGTGTCTTTGATGCACAAATCTCCCTACCATTAGGCGTAAACGAGTTTCCCGGTGTTTTAGTACCGTGACTACATGAAACGACGATTACGACGACGAAGACAGGAAACGCCAACAGCCGCAGCCCCTAAGGGTCTTCGCCCCTAAAAAACGATCGGCGCGTGCTGTGTCACTGCAATTACGATACGTGCGTGAAGTTAAGCTCACACGACCGCCAGTACACGTGTTTGGTGTTTTGGCGCACGTGTGGTTTCTCGAGGCAACGGAACAGGATGCGATTCCAGTAAATTTGATTGCTGGGCATAACTGCCGAAGGGCGCTCACTGTGCTATGTATTTTCATATATGTATAAATTCCTCCGAAATTCCTCTCCAGTTCACGTGCGGTCGCGCCTGAAGTGGGGAGCACAGACGCCGAGTTCTCGCTTCAGACGCCAAACTCGCGAAGCCCATTGCCGCGCGTTCTAGTGTGTGCTAGCGCGGTCCATTTTGGGAGAGATGTGACAGGCTACGGACGAAACGGACCGGACCTGCCAGTCATGGAGAACTTTCAGCGGCAAGTTCTGAAATCCACGTGAATTGCAGCAGCCGCGTCTCCGACGGAGGGAGAGGGGCCGCCAGCTCTGCTGTTTCTCCGGCCTTGCACCCCCATAGTGCAAGCTGCGCCACTTTTTTTTTAGGTTAGACCACTGAATGGATGGATGGCAAAACGTTTATTGAGCTTAAAGGGAAGGGGTATAAGGGGGAGGTTAGCCTCCTAAGTCCAGGAGGCCTCTTGTCCGGGCTGCCTCCAGTGCGCGCCGCACCAGGGCGACCTGGCGCTCCGGCGCGGAGCTGGTCAGCTCGGACTCCCACTGCTCAGGGGAAGGGGAGGGGTGTGGATGTGGGTATTTGGGGCAGGAGAAGACGAGGTGGTACGTGTTGAGAGGGATGTGACAATGGGGGCAGTCGGGCTGAAAGAGAGAAGGGGAAATGTGGGATAGAATGATGTGGTTAAAGTATGTTTCGGTCTGTAGTCGGCGGGGGATGTAGGCCTATTGGGCGGTGAGGGAAGGGTGGGGGGTGGGTATCGCCGTTGGGAGTTTGTGTGGTGGGAGAGGATGGAGTTGTACGTGGGGTCGAGAGGTGTCAGGGCTGCTGGGTCTGGGGGTGGGAGAGTTATTTGGTCGAGGCTAGGCGAGGGAAGTGCCCGGGTAATGAGTGCGCGGGCTGCGGCGTGGGCCGCCTCATTCCCTGCCAGGCCGGAGTGGCCGGGGGTCCAGACAATGGAGAGGTCAATGTCTTCAGGGAGGCGTTCAAGGAGGTGAATGGCTGCTGGCGGGGTGAGGCCGGCTTGGTAGAGGCGGCACGCTTGCTGCGAGTCGGTTATTATGGTCAGATAGGCTTGGTGGCAGTGGGTCAGGGCAGCGTGGGCTATGGCGAGGGACTCGGCGGTGAGCGTGAGGATGAGGCGGTAGGAGGCCGCGGTGGGGAGGCGACCCTCGTTGTTAAGGACTGCGATGGTGGTGCTGTGGCGGGTTGAGGACTGCGCTATGTCGGTATTGGCGGTGAGATGTTTGAGTGGCACCCTCTGGCTCTGACGTCAGCTTAGGGAGTCGGTCCGCTGTCGTCTGCTGCACTCCGCTTGTGAGGGGCAGCAATGCCTGTGCTGCAATCGCCCGCTTTGTTGCTGTAGTGCATTAAAAAGCGTATTTCTAGTAATTGAATTGTTTTGTTAGCTTCTGACACCTCTGAATAATTTCAAGCTGTACCCCGCACAAGTTTGCAACACAAGAGGAGAGAGAGAACGACTTTCTTCAGAGCATCGGTCAGAAGATTGCGTGTAACTCGTCCTTTCTATCTTATTTGCGAGCTGTAGAGCTCAGGGCTCCTCGATAAGTGTTCAAAATGCGTAGGCTTCACTGAAGTATTTATTGAAATTCTCTCCCGAAGACTCAAAAGTATAATGCTATCAAGCAGCAAGCCCACACGCGCATCGCACAGCAGGAAATAAAACGGCTCTCCCCTATTTTTTTCGCAGTTGTTTACTTGTATCAGATGGATGTTTTTCTGTTCCCAACACATTATTTCTTTCATCTTGACAAACGTGTTATTAGGAGGTTTGGGGATGTTTGGGGGGTTCACAGAGTTCGTGTGATATTTTCTTCAGGCTGTATGGCATACATTACTTCTTCAAAAATTGGCTTATGTTATGGCTGCGTGAAAGAATGTGCATATATAAAGCTTGCGTTGTTTATTTACATGCAAACGCAGTGAGAAGGTTTGTGCTACGCCATAGCGATCGCGCCTCAGACAACGTTGTCCAGAGTACTTGAAGGCGGCGTTTGGGCTACCAATTTCTATAGTAACCATCGTTATCAAGACGAACTGACTCACAACTAGAGCAGTTATGGCATGATTGCAGTGTTGGAGGGTTGATATACTCGCTAACGAATACAATGAATAGTATACGTGCTGGTTTCCAGTATAACAAGAAGGGATGAATATTTCCAAGCAGCTCTTTGTTGTTTTCCAACCATTCCAGGCGTAAAGAACAAATCCTGGAATACTCGAGACGTCGTTCTATGAATTGGAGAAAATTACTCTCTTGCTATGGACTGAGGATGCGGCCCACTAATCAGCTCGATTTTACTGTTGAATAAAGTTTTCTCCTCCTCCGTATCCTCCTCCGGCTCCTCCCCCTTTCGAGTGCAGTTTTCCTGTAACGCATACCTGAATATTGAGAAGATATGGCTGTGGGAAATGTACGGAAATATCCCTCCAGGTCTGAACAAACATTGTGTCACTGTATTTTTACTGTAGACGTGACTCGTTTGGCTCAATAAACATCCACACTGGTTTGAAGCCTGATATAAAAAAGCGCGCGCTTATTCACAAAGTGGATTATTTGGAACTCAACCTACCGTTTTTGCAGCCCATAATGCATGTCGGCATACTTTCATGCAGTGACAACATCAAGTGATGTGATACAATACTTTCGAGCTTTCGGCAAGGTTGCGAAAACTATTTTACTTTACGTACGATTAAATTCCTTCTGTCAAAGCCGACAGCTCCGAAGGGCTGGAATTTGTTCTGGTGTTGCATTTTAGCTGCTGGCGGTTATTAGCAGCTGCTGTCCCCTTTGTTCCAAAGATTGCTGAATACAGAGGCTAACGCCTAGCTCCGACTCTTCGCGCTCCGCGCAGGACCGGCTTCGCAAGGAATGGGGCGACGCCGGCAATGTTTCTTCCTTAGCGGTATTCAAAACTATACTTCAAATCAAGCCTTGAGCTAGTGTATGCGATTTCAAGTGTATTATTATGATAAAAAGTTACGTACACGCAAAATCTGCTGCGGGCAAGCATCACACGTCAACCGAGCGCAAAGAAACCGCAGGGAGAGCGAGCCCGAGTGAAGCAGACGACAAATGCGAGAATCCCTAGGCCGACGTCACGGAGGCGCGCTTCGCAGCGCCGCCTTTGGTCGCGCTCACCGCCAAAAGCGGGTGTTGGGATCCGAGCCGTAGCGTTTTTCGAAGGATCGGACGCGGGCGTTGCGGCGGCCTTGGTTGTAGATGGGGTGCATATGCTTGGGGACGGGAGGGACGTGGACGCGTTGACGAATGGAGAGGGGAATACGTTGGGGCGCGTGTGGGGTGGCAGGGGCCGTGCGTACGATGACCTGAAGTACCCGTCGACCAGCTGGTGTGAGGGAGATTCGGTGCAAACAAAAAAGGGTCAATTGTTTTATTAGGAAATATTTGATTAATTCGAATGCCTGTTCATTTTATCACACATCAAACTGGTTTTGCTCATATCTGTAACGCTTGCCAGTTTCTACAAGGTCATTCCAGAGTTTGTCCCGGACACCTAGTGGGATGAATCACGCTTTGGAGCCAAATTACGCCTTTCAGAAGATTCCTTAATGTGTTTCAGACCCGTGGATGAATGAACCATCGCCTCCTGTATTTTTACAATGCCAAACGCATCACGCGCTTCCCAATGGGAGTGAGTGGTACGCCTGCAGTGCCCACATGTCGCAAGGTGGGACCGCGAACTGAGCCGGGATCACGCAACCGTAACTAAATTCCAAAGCGGCTTGTGCCTGGTTGCCAAGGCAACCGATGTTTGAGACTGGCAAAGTAGTGGCGCTCGCGCCAGCGCTAGAAAGCTCAGAGTCGCGGCGGAGCATGTTTTGCACGTTGCCGCTCTCCACCACGCGCCGCCCCAAGCTGAACTGGATACATGACTGAAGCGCTGGGAAGGCTACCGATTGGGGGAGAGTGGCCGTAGTAGAAGGAGAGGGTTTGGTTGGTCGGTACGGGCTGATGTGTTTGGCATTGTGGAAATACAGGAGGCGATGAATGAACACACACGGGCATAGCCGGGTTCTACGTAAGTGTGCAGTGTTGTAAGGCCTGGTATTCTATAATTGATGAAAAGGCAGCGGGAAGGACCTATTTTGCCCTACGTGAAACACTAGTTGCTCAGCAAATAGTCCCTATCTCACGAATAAAGCACGCAAAGGGCGATATGCGTGACCCTCCAAGATAACCGGAAAAAGCATGGGATGCGAGGCCAACCAAATGTGATAAGCGGTGGGAGGGTGGGCGATAAGATCACGCAACGTGGCATTTTGCCGGACAATCGGCGATGACAACGTCAGGAGTTATCTCTTGTGGCATTTATAAGTCTTCTTTAAGATAAATGGCGCTGATAAGGTACACAATAAGCGGGTTTGCTAAGAGCCTGAAAGTTGCCTCGATAAGCGACACGCAATCCTTCATGCCAAAGAAAAACTTGGCCGCGTATCGCCTTGCTTTACTGCAAGTTTCGTCAAAAGACGATAGCTTTCTGCCGACCATAGGTCGGCAGAAAGCTATCGTCTTTCGCGTCACGTCTCTTTCGTCTGTCGTCTTTCGTCTATCGCGTGTACGAGTCGCAAACATTAGCAGTGCCGCCGTGCAGCTTAACTGTCAAGGATGGCAAAATCAGGCAACGAAAACTGCACCTCCCCCCTTTCCCGGTCCCTGTTTGGCGCTGTAAGCGTTTCGCGGTGGTCGTTTGCAAAGGGGTCACGGTGAAGAGGGAAAACTGAGGGGGTGAGGGCCCGGTGTGAAACGCGGCCGCAGTTGCTCTTCTCCTATGGCACTTGCTGACTGCCGCAGTTATTTAAATGCAGAGCATTTCAGTAACTCACGATGTCACCCGCGTTGACGTCCGTAGTCCGCACCGTCGTTGTCCCTACTATATAAAAAGAAAATACTATCCGGCGCCAGGTTTCGATCCCTCGACCCTGTGGGCGGAACGCAATGTACATGGTGCTCTACCCACTGCGCCACAAAGCCGACACAGAATGGGATGCTACGAACGCGCCTTATATCGTTGACTCATTCAAATTACTGCTGACGAGCGCTCTTTCGTCAGCAGTTGCCACAAGTGCAACAACATTAACGCAACGCAAACTACTTAACGTCGTGCGCCCGCGGAAATGCTCTGCATTTGATCGTGCCACTCGCGAGGGGGATGTTTCACTGCGTCTTCCTACTGGCCAGTACACTCGTCGCCATCTGTCGGATGTTGTGCGAACCCTTTGCGGCTGATGGCGCGCGATTTGAAACGACATTTCATACCTGTCGAGCCACTTTCGGAGAGATCCCTTCTGAATTTTTTTTTGTTTCGTGCTTCTTTGCCCTTTTTTTCTTCTCCTGGTTTCACATTCGTTGTCATCTTACTCCCCAAACATGTAACCGACACATCCACTGTCAGAGCTGCTCCGGAACCATGTGTAACACTCGGCATGACGTGTATATTTATGTGTAAATAAAGTTATTGTTTAGAAAAAAAAAAAATCGGTCTTGTGGTGCAGTGGGAAGAGCACCATGTACCTCGCGTTCTGCCCACAGGGTTGTGGGATCAAAACCGGGCGCCGCTAACTATTATTTTTTTTTTGTTGACGCGGCCTGTGAATGCGTGGCGGCTTCATTACGCGTGCTCCCTTCCAGTTGTTTTAGGGGAGAGGCGGTGGAGGCTGCTAACAATGCACGCACTAGGCGGACTGAAATCCCTCTTTTGCGGTTTTCAGAAGTTTCCGTAGACGCATGTCGCACTGTTAGTCGTTTTGTGAGCCGAACCGCTCATTTCAACAGTCGCAGTTAATTTACGTAACTCGCGTCAAACCGACTACCTGGTTTGTAACATTTGTCTCGCCGAAATTGTCCGCACCATTTCACTGTGAGTATTCAAGGGAAAATTTGGCTGGTGTACGTGCGCCCATATGGTTTTTTTAGGTTCCCGTTTTGAAACATTTTGCTCAGGTTCGCTAGTAATATGGTCTCGTGTAATGCCATTTACAAGTAAGCATATAGCCTCACCGTACAGGTGCGGCGGTGGAATTACCCCAGCAATGCAAATAAAATATCCCAGTACACCAAAGCACGTTTGTGAGTTGGGAATCGGACATCATAATATCCAGTTGAACGCGTGCGACTCCTTGTTTAGCCTCACATATTTTGTCGAAGAGCTCTGGCATCTTGCCGCTGGAGGAGCGTTCTGCTTTCGAATGGCTTTAATTTCGACTGGCAACCCCATTCGCCGCTTCTCGCTTGTGCCACCGTGTAATGACGACGCTGACAGTGATGGTTAATTTCGGTGGTTGTTATTCCCCTACCTTCACTGCTGTTTACAGGCGGGCGCCCACCCCTCGCTAGCAGCTACTGCCGAGTTTAAGCTCGCACTGTGGGAGGCCTCGTGAAGGAATCGTTTTGAAGTGATGAACGCCAACGCCAGACGCCGGGATTGTCGCTTAAGCTCACGTCTTGGAACATCTCGTAAAACATGTGGATTGCACATAACGACGCCACCGCTTTTTTTGATCGATCGCTGTCAGCTTCATCCGCACTGCTCGAGATAAGAGCTGCAGATTTCCACGGTGCAACCAACCAACCAACACGGCAATACAGTGACGTCAGTGCAAGCTATCACGCCTCCGAAAAACGCGTCTGCAAACTTTGTTCTCGAGTGCACGAAGCACGGCAGCGCAGTTCGACACTGCTGTAACGGCTGCCAAGCACCGGCAGCAACTGGGTGCCCTGCGGCCCTCGACTGCGAGCGATACCCGCTCTACGCCCCCCCCCCCCCTCCTCCTCCCCTCCCCTCTTCGAACACACACACGCACACTGTTGGGACTGGGCCATTCCTGCTCAGTCACCACTGTTGCGACGTTGCCCTGCTCAGTCCGCCATCGACGCGGCGCAGAGCAGAGCGATGAAGTTGTCGAGCCGACGGTGATATTAAGCTGCAGTTATATACACTATATACCAAGGTAGCAAGAGTGTTACATGGTCGCACAAAGGCGATAGCACTTCTCAACTCAGTGCCTCCAATGAAATGCCGCTGCACAGCCGCTGCTTCAGGGCTGGTTTTATACCCCCGGGGTTCCGCCGCAGCCGCGAGCAGTTCGAATCTTTCCAATCAGGACTATCACTGGCCGCAGTTTGAAAGCGAAGTGATTGCGTCAGCCGAGCCACGACAAGAAAGGGAAGGCGACTCAGCGGCGCCGTCGCGCCGTCTCCAGGGTCTACTCGCTGCATATCTTTTTCGGGCCGGTCGTCCCAGGCATGATTTGGTGCGGCCGGCTCGATGGGAAAAGGAGAGTAGACTAGGCGGCGCCGTGTGCCGCCAATTGCGGCACGTCTGGCGCGGGCACGTTTGACTGAGACGCGAATCCGGGCCCACCGTCGGCGCGTCACCAGGTGCAGCAAATTTGTATCGGGCGCTCTGGTTAACCGCACACGCACGCACACTAAAATTAGTGATTAAGGTCAGACCCGTGTGGGTTTTGACCGTGCTGTTAACGGAAATAGACACAACAACGCGTAGCCCCGCTGTCCTGTCCCTTTCTCGCGGCGGGACCTCACTGTTTGGCTTTCCGCGTGGTAGCCGGATTTCGTCTTTCTGTTTATCTGTTACTTTGCGGGCTGGCGGCGCTTGCGAGGGGTACAGTTGCGCAATTTTCGCAGAATGCGGAACAGTGGCGGCAGCGTCTCTTTCCAGCTGGTTTTAAAGACGATAGACTTTCTTTGGCCACTTGAGCCGGACAATGTTGGCCTGTCAGTCTGTCTGTCTGTGTCTGTCATGAAGATAATTTATTATTGCAACTTAATATCACGCCCCGCTGTATACATGGGAGCTACTGGGGTCCCCGTTAAGTAGATTTATGTACATAATGTGCCCTCTTCCATCACGTGGCCGCACATTTTCCCTTTATACGTGCGCCTTACTCGTTTTTAATGAAGTTAAGGCGCCATAATAACCGGCAAATGCACTCGGAACGTGTCTACGTAAAACGACAGCCATGCCACACCTGGGCTGCGTATTTTCCCCACGCACATGCGCATTAATACAGTTTTGAATGAACTAATTAGTCCGCAGTTCGCGCGCAATAACCGGCGAACACAACACGAACAACCGACAGCGAACGTAAGAGACGACACAGGCGCGCTGATGAAGCAGTAATTTCGGCTGATTCGTTTCTGCTGTGCCTCGACGGCACTGCCTAGCCAATTTGGCCCCTAATCCCCGGCCGACGCACCGAGGCTGACAGCGAAGGGAGTTATCCACGCCAGGCACAGAACGTGTAAAACAAACCGCATCAAGCGCTGCCGTGTTTTCTCGCTTAGAGAACGTGTCAAGCAAAGAGAAAGAAATTTAAGAAGCATCGGAGAGAGAGATCGCCTTCGAAATGAAAGTAGGAAGAAAGATGCACAGCGAGACAAAGATGAGAATATTTTTGTGTCTTGTGCTCAGAGAAATTACAAAAAAAAAAAAAAAAATGAAAAAGCTGGGAACCCCTTTGCAGCGCGGAGTGTCGTCCGTGGAATTACGGCAGATCTGCACGTGCGTTAAATAACAACACAATGGGAGCAAGTCACAAAACGCAGAAACATACTGCATACGCTATAACATGGTGCAAAGAAAAAGAACAGAAAACAAAAAAAATAGTAAAGAATTTTTTATTTTATATTGAATGTTACGTTGAATTGCATTTTTTGCGCTGATGCCACTGATGCCAGCCTTCCGAAGTGTTTGCGCCGGGTATATTAGACAGTATCCCAGGTTTGCAAAGGATGGCCGTAGCTCTGTTTGGTTCCATAAATAATAACGCCTGCGACGAAGCTCGAGATCCTCTGGCGCCCGAGCCGTCGTGAAAAAGTGCAGGGTTTTTTTTCATCAATGTGTTGGCTTTGCCCAAACATTTTTTTGTTTATTTATTTTGATTGGTACGTTGCAAGCCTGCCAAATGCAAGGTGAAGCAGGTATTGTTTCGAATTTATTTATTTTATGGCGACACTGTCTGCGTGTGTGCGAGAGGAAAACTTTCCGGAGCAAGGAGCACGCCTGAGCGAAGAAACTGGTGAGAGAGACTCCAAGACACAGAAAAAAAAAAAAAAACGAGAACGTCGGGGATATCTCGCGCCAAAACGCGTCATGGCAACATCACCTTGGCCATGGCCACGTGTTTGTGACGCAGTTGGCCAGTCACGAAGGGGAAGAGAACACTCTTTAAGCGAATGGCCCGTTGGTGCTAGGAACGACGTCGCGAGCAGCGGCGGCGAGAGACAGAGAGCGCACGCGTGCCGATCCGCGGGCGGCCCAGGAAGTAGAACGAGGCCGCGACGGCGAAGGCAAGAGATGGCGTCCAGACATCGACAACGCTGCGGCCAGAAAAAAGTGAAACCGGGTTTCCACTGTGTCAAAGCGGTTATATGAAAACCGCGAAAAGGGAACGGTTCCAGATAAGACAATACGCGCATCGCTCACGAAGGAGGAGTACAATACTACATCCTATTACTCTTTTACCGCCACCAGACAAAAAATTCCCGTGCCCTCACCCATCCCTCAGCAAAACTCAGGAAATAACACTCCGACAATTATAAGCGGCACGTACGTTCACACCGGTTTAGATTTTTGTTTGCGCTAGAGTTTTTCGCGCGCGAAAAATCGTCGCACAACCTGGTTCGTTCTTCGTTTTCTTGCGGGCCATTTGGGTCTTCACCTTCGGCTCATTAAATGGTTTGTACGATCGGTTGGACGCACTTCCGGCGATTTGCGTCATTGGAGGTTTGAAGATCGGTTTGACGCTCTTTTAGCTTTCGCGCTTCTCCCAACTTCCTATAGAAAGGGATGGCAGATCTTTCGCTCTGCATCGCCACTCACCAGAGTCGCAAGATGCGGGAGCGCAGCTACGTCACCTCTCTCTATTCCGTTACTTCTAACTCCTCTCCAACCTGGTCTTTTCGCGCATGTACATGGGGTTGCGCCGGAGGAGTTGTCTGCGTGCACGGAACCGCCGGATTTTACTTTGGGCTAGCCACGTAAAGACTTCGCTTAAAGAAGAAGCGTAGAAACCAGCCAATCAGTTGACGTAAAGAGGGGGCAAACAAACGAACAAAATCCCGCGCAAAGAAGCGCCGGGGAGGCTCTTGGCTTGTTAAGGAGGCGTGGTCGGAAGGCGCACTGTGTACTTTGCCGCGGCTATTCTACTTTCCATTCCGTGCGCGGCGTGTGCGCGCGCGCGCTCATTTCAGTCGCGCAGACGTTGCGTGAACGCCGCCGCGCGCAAAGTTCGGCGCAGATGACGGCGATGCATAATTCAGAATCCACCAGTAACGAGCTGCAGTCCCCGACACGGGCGCGGCGCCGTCAATTTCCGTCCCCCCTCCCCCCCCTCTCCGTTTTCCACCGGGTATAAAAGACCACGTGGGAGGTGGGCCGTCCCGCTTCGCGTACGCGTTTATAGTTCCCGCGATATCGGCGTTCGATTTTATTCGATCGGCGTTCGATTTTAACGCCACGGCTGTTTTACTCCCGTGGAAACCTCGGTACAACAATACTATTTTTAAGGCGAAAGCCTTAGGTATCCTATTGTGCGAAAAAGCATCCCGTACAAAAAAATGGCCACCACTGAAAAGAAAATACAGTAAAAGCTCGTTAATTGGAACTACAAGTAATTGAAGGGAGGTCGAATTAGCGGCGGCGGGTGCTAGAATGAATGGAAATTTCATTTTATTTATTCATCCTTAAGGGCCCGGAGGCATTACATAAGGGGGGGGGGGGGACATCAAGGTTGCAACATCTTCAGAAAAAGGTAACAAGGAACAACAAAAAAAAGGAATAAAAAAGACAGGAATGAACACTCAAGTGACGGCGTACATCAAGGTTTCGACAAATTCATAAAAAGGTAACAATGATCAGAAGTACTAACGAGGGATAACAAAAAAGGAAATAAAAAAGGAAGGGAATTAACACTCAAGTGACAGGGCGTATACGTCGAGGTTGTAACATCTAAAAAAGTGACAATGATCGCACATTTTAACAAGAAACAACACGAAAAGGAAATATAAAAAGAAGGAACGAACACTCCAGTGAAAACAGAAAGACTAGTAATAAAGTTTACAACAGTGTAATAACAAGACAAACAAAGAAGACTAAAAAAAAAGACGAAGAACGCAAGTGTGCTGTTTAGGTGGCATCATTTTGGTTGCTGAAATCGCGTCACACTGCGCGGGCAGAACGCAAAGAAGTGGCTACTACACGTTTGTGGCAGGTGATAATGCATCGTAAATAATAATGGCATGCGCCCGAGCACTGGCGCCGTTGGCGCGACGCCCTCTGTCGAAGCGAAATAAGCTGTTGCAGGAGCGTAGCGCGCGTGCCACGCTGCTGTTTTTCTGTTTCGTTGTTTTGCATCTCCAGTAAATTTGGTTTGGTTTGGATTTGCAACACATTATAATCAATCTGGGCCGACGTCTTCTGGGAAGAGCGATGGAAACCACGGGAACATAGTTCGAATTAACCGTTCTGGATACCGACGCGTTCTAATTATCGGGAGTTCTTCCCCCCCCCCTATTGAATACACAGGGCTGTGCCGGGACAAGGGCGTCAGTTCGAACTAACCTGATGTTCGAATTAACGAGCTTTTACTGTAATTAAAGAAGTTCCACTCAACGCGAGAGCTATCAAGTGCGGAGCAGTGATTCGACAAAGGGACCGTGGCGCCCTCTCTCGACTAGTTTCACTATCAGACAGGCGCTGATACCGAGAGTAGTCAAGAGAGGGAGCCGCCGCCTCAGAAAGATACACTGGATTGAGTTTTCATTAATTTGGGGTAATTAATGCATTCATTCATGATTTTTCCCCTTATTTTATGCTAATGTGTACTTATCTGCGGCCTAGCAGCGGCAGCCTCCGTGGTAACGATGCAGAGCAAAGATCACCCCCAACACTTTGCACACGAGTAACCTGTGGCTGTGTGGCGCAGTGGGATAGACATCGGATTCGTAACGCGACGGTCCCAGGTTCGATCCCGACCAGGGGAAAGGGTTACGCACCGGCGTCACGCACCAGGGGAAGCTCAGGGGCACTTTGTTTAACTGTGCACATGTGATGTCTAGTCTTCATACAAGATTCATCCTTCGTTTTTGACTATAGGTGTCATCGCCGCACTGATTCTTGCACGCCCAACAGCTTACTTTCAACCCGCCCGCCCGCATTTCTCTACGTAGTAGGTTGCCACGACAGGGTAAAGCTGCGATGAGGTGTCGCTGCTGCCGTCAACTGCAAGCGCGAAAACACGACGCTTCAGGTCTTCCACCATTGCACCTAGCGCCTCTGTAGCCATTTTACCGACAATGGCAGTTGTCTTCGTTCTGCCGCACCCGTAGCGCTTCGCCCCTTCGCACTTGGGAAACATCTTGCGCAGACGTGGCCAACGTGATCACTCTCGCCTGAGCGGCAAAATTGTGCTCGATAAGAAATCCAGTGAAAGTAACACCCCGCACGCACAACACTGTCTTCATTGCTGTTGCCAATTAAGTTGCTCACAGTCCTCTGCTTCCTCAGATAGCACGATGAAGCTTTGGTGCTTAGTAGTCGCCAAATGCAGTTTTAAGTCTCCTTTACCACCGTGGGACGTGCGCTCCCGTGGCATGCGCAAGTCGTGCAAAATCCGAACTGTTCGCCCTTCCTGGACGGCACGAAACACGGGAATTCCGAAGTATAACATTTCAAGAAACATTGTAAATACTGCTTCTTGGGTTTCGACGACGCCATGGTGTCAAGAGAGCTGTGAAAAGCAGAATGTTACTACGTTCAGTCCCCAACGCATTGTCCCGACCAACATGTGAACGCATCTCAACGCATCCGACTTCGGCTAGCTATCCAGCTCGTGATGGCAATCGCAATGCGGTTGTGCTACATAACGCAGTTCTTTGTTTTCTTTTTGTTTTGTTTTCGAGATGGGGAGTTGGGGACGTTTATCGGGAGATTTATTGCTGTGCCCGTGCAATCGTGAGAACAGGTAAGAAATCAGGAGTCTCCCAGGTAAATCGGGAGAGTTGGCAGGTACGGACTACGGGAATCGCACCACGTGACCGGTGAGCATGACTGCACGTGAGTAGAACAAGTGCGCGTCTCGCCCACGGAGAGCTCTGGTCCCGGTGAAGCTGTGACGTGAAGTGTCGCCAGTCTGTCTGACGAAGTAATTCCCGCCGAAAGTCGAAGATTGATTGATTGATTGATTGATTGATTGATTGATTGATTGATTGATTGATTGATTGATTGAAGGGTTTCCCGCGCCGACGCAACGCAGGCGATGAGGCGCGCCGTAGTGGTGGGCTCCGGATTAATTTCGACCCCCTGGGGATATTTAACGTGCGCCGAAATCTCGCACACACGGGCGTTTTCGCTTTTCCGCCTCCATCAGAAAGCGGCCGCCGCGGCCGGGAATTGAACCCGCGACCTCGGTGCTCAGCAGCGCAACGCCATAGCCACTAAGCCACCACGGTGCGTCGAAGACGAAAAAATGAACTCGAGGGAAAGAGACGCAAGCACGACGTATAGCAGTAAAAGAGTCTCGGATCGCCCGGGGTAGCAGCCATAATGCTTCGGCCTTCAAAGCCTGTAAGTAGGCTTACGTACCCCGAGGATTTTTCTTTTAATATAGCTCTATTCATTTCCGCCAGGCATAGACTAAATGATGATGATGATGGCTGTATTTCAATGGCTTAAGGCCAACTGGGGGCAAAGAGCGCCAGAGAGCTGTCAAAGATGCAAAGGAAGGCATAGATTAAAAAGAAAGCAGAAAACAACAGCGGGGATCAAGACTGAGAAATATGCCAGCGCGTTTAAAACAACAAAAATGGAAGAAAATGGTGGTAGTGCTTGATGGTGTAAAAGCGCGAAATCAGAAATAAAACCTGCGAACTTACACGCTCGGGAAAGCTTACTCGTTCGTGGCCAGCATGTATACGCCCATCTCGTTGCATTTTGTCTCGCTACGGCCCTAAATGCCCAGCCGCTCTGCTAGGCGCCTGCCCATGTTTTTATTGGCGCCATGCGTGAACACCCGAGTCGTTACAAGCGCACTCCTTTTATGTAAAAAAAAAAAAGAAGACCACGCAGCGCCTAAAAACTTGGCTGAAGCGGGAGAAGACTGCGGCGCTCTGGCATAAGCCCCATCGTGCGCAGCGGCGGAGCGGACAAAATAATGCATTCGACGGCCAGGCGTAGCAGCAGCCTAATTGTTCGCCGCCAAGGTCCTTCCCGGCCGTGCATCCATTACGCAGCAGATGTAACTTTCATCGCGGGCATATACACAGCGCCTCAGGGGGGATCCGTCCCTTTTCTCGGAATGGCGGGCGCGCTTCCACGATGTTGCGGCCGCTTCGCTCGCACCCCGCTGTTGTCGCCGCCGGGGCTTCGTTAAACATTCAAAAACGGGTCAAGGGCGGGATCGCATCGGGTGATGGGGAATGGAGACGCCGTCGTCAGCGCTGCAACCAGGGACGACGATGCGGTCCAAGTTCTACGGTAAAAGCGACGCGCGCGCTCGATCAGCCACAATGCGCCGTTTACCATTAAAATTAAGAAAACAATGCGACAATGAGATTGATAGAGATGGTTAACCAGCGAGGCTGTAACGTGCGGCGCCGGCCGGTCTGCCTCTGCAATTGCCGCTGTCGCTTGAGCGTGCTCTACGAAGACGAAGAAGCTCGCTACACGCGCGCTCTGCTGCGATAGAGACTCTTTTTCGCTCCCTCCGATGCACCGTTCCCGCTTAAAAGCAACGGTAGATGCGAGAATGTAGTTACGTCATAGTGTAAACACAGCCAAACTCTCACTCCTTACTTTTAATTCCTCTCCGATGTTTCTCTTTTTGCGCGTGCGCATGGGGCTGCGCCGGAGAGGTTTTTTGCGTACACGAGACCACCGGATTTTTTTTCGATTAGCCGCATAAAGAAAGGTTCGCCTTTCTTTAACTTACAATAACGGAAGATCCGTTGGGGGATATTTAGGAATGCGTGAGCCCCTCGCCCTAGCGAACTTGAGGCTCGACCCGACGCACGTGCTTTGCCCCGGCTTCCTGGTTTGCCGCTCTGCACTGGCTGCACGCTTCGTTCTACAGCGCGTGCGATCGGTGGAGGGAGTCACGGGACCCATCGAGACGGCGCACAGGCAGGTGGTGAGCCGAGCTTCCATTTGACGCCCCAATGGCAACGCCAGCACCGTTGCAAGGCGGCTCGCTGCCTCAGCCTGCCTGCGCTCTCTCCACTGCGCTCTTCTGCCGCTCGCTGTGTTGACAGATCGACGCAAAAAATTTTTCCGACATGCCCCACCAACTGCTCACGCAAAAAAAATGAAGGAAGCGGAAGCTGACTCTAACGCATAACACTTGAAGGTAGCGAATCTGTACGCAAGCCGATTTGTTTATTCTTTCCTGCCGCAACTACCTTTACTCCACCTTTGTTGCTATAACGGCGAAGAAGAAGCAAATCGAAGAAGCAGAACGAACGAACGGAACGCGCGCACTTAAACTAGGCGCCCTCACGCGCAACGTGTACCATATCACGTGTTTTGTGTCCAGCAGCTGGAGTCATTCCTCTCCCCACAGTCACAGCCGAGTGAGTAAGCCGTTTGACTCTCGAGTATTAAACTCACGGTCTTAGCCGAGTGGGTAAGACGACTGACTCTAACTCCGTTGATCTCCCAGACAGAGGCTCGAATCCTGCCGGTGCCGGTGATTTCTTTGTACTGTTATACTGCGTTTTCTGAAACGCCGGAATCAATGAATTGTTAAACAGCTTCACTGATACTAAATAAACTGTCCGTAGATTTTAGTAATACTTCACGCTTATTGCCATCGGCGCAGACATCAGTTCGCTGAAGGTCAGCTCCACCCGTTCATTGAAGAAGCCAAGCAGAGCGTCTTTATAACAACCCAGAAAGAGCAAGGTTTACAGCAGCGAAATGTTACGCTCTCTTGCGGCCGCTGTGCTTGAACCGACGTGAAGCAACTGTCCCCCACATCGAGCCAAAAAAATAGCTACGTCGTTCATCATCCCAGAACGACCTCGTCCACGACGGGCGAACCATATACAGCCACACTGCTATAAGCGATAAAAGACGTCCTCTAACCACGAACAAAAACAACAACAAAAGAAAGTGGATCTAAAACAGCAGCGACGGGAGAGCGCTGATACTCCTAAACGCACAAGTGTTCGGTGAAAGAGAGAGGGAGAATGGAGAACATGGGGGAGCGCTCACCTTCCCAAGACCTGCAGGTAAGGCTTCTAAACCCGTCCCAAGCAAGGAATGATGTTGGCTATAGCTCAGTTCAGACTGAACCCATCCCGAACGAGAAAAAGGAAGTCAGGCCGGTCAGTTCGACCACCTTCCTCATTGGCTTCCGCCAACAGGCGCCACCCCACGGAAGATGCCGTTGATGGAATTCGAAAAGTGTCCGGCACTGCTAATTGTTGCGCGAAGTCTGCGATGTGCCAGGTAGGGGGCACGAAAACTACTCCCGGAAGATCTTCTGCATTGCCCTCTTTCGCTATCAGCTCCTGCTGGTTGAGAGAGCGGTAGCATCAAGGACGGCACATGGCTACCTATAAGAAGGCTCCACTCCCACAAGGCTCTGCCAAATAAAATAGCTCTCTCTCTCTCTCTCTCTCTCTCTCTCTCTCTCTCTCTCTCTCTCTCTCTCTCTCTCTCTCTCTCTCTCTCTCCTGTAAATGGAAACCTGCAAATGGTTGATTGATTGAGTGTAGGGCTTAACGCGCCGACGCAACGCAGGCGACGTGGCGCGCCGAAGTGACGGGCACCGGATTAATTTTGACCAGCTGGGGATATTTACCGTGCCCCGAAATCTTGCACACACGGGCGTTTTTGCTTCTCGCCTCCCTCAGAAAAACGGCCGCCGCGGCCACCTGTAAAGCGTGCTTCGCCTGCACGGCTACCGCGTTATAAGCAAAGCCGACTTACAGAGGGAAAAAAATCCGAAACGGGACGAAACGGAGAAAAAAGAAACCGGTGAAAACGCTCATACAAAGAACCAGATTTTTGAACCACTCGACTGAGTTGTCGGCTAACTCTTCTTTTGTTCGTCTTTTCCGATTTCCTCTACAGACGCACCCTGTGCAAACGGGAACGAAATAACGCCCGATACCCGCACCCCACAGGAGCATCCACAACCAATGCAGCATGGGATAAAAAGTAAAGACGCACAGAGAGAGGAGAGAGGAGAAGGAGAGAGAGGAGAGAGAGAGAGAGGGGAGGGGGAGGGAGGTGAAGGGTTTTCGGTACAGCAGAGGGCGTTGGTCGGCATCGAAACAGTTCCAAAACGCGCTTAAACACGTGGGATTAGAACTTGAGCGTGCAGCACATTTTCATTTTTGTGTGTTTTAGAATCCCCCGCAAATGCTCCCCCTCACCTCCCTTGCTTTCTTCCGAAAGCCCATCGAAGGGTGCCGTTTCTTTCATTCAGTTTACATGCCCGCCCATAAGGTATTTTGTTTTCTTTCAGGCTTCATTAAGCTGCTTGCGGGACATAACGTAAAACATTCTAGATGGCGCCAAACAAAACGTCAAGTTGTAAGGGTGGGATACTATTGACTACTTAAAAACAACTTTAGAACAACGGCAGCAAATACGCTACACGCCCAGACACATGACCAGACCCTAGTACGCAGCGCAAGAGAAATTACAACGTCCACGAGAATTCGAATAGCGCGTAAACAAATATGTCGCAAAGACAGCCAAATAGCAGCCGTGTGTATCGTCGCGTAAGCTTAGCACACACCGCCTTCGACGATCTTGAAAGAGTGGCCCGTTTCAGCCTTTCAGACGCGCGATAAATCGAGTGGAACAGCGAACGTCCGACAGCCGAATGGCCCGCCGTATCTTGCGAAACACAAATGACAAAATCCTTAGCATACAAAAGGCCAGTGACGACTAGGGAGAGCGAAAAAAACATGCGGGTTCAAGATACCGGGAAAGGGGGGGGGGTGTCCCATCAATTACATACAGCAAAAAAGAACATAAAGGCTTATTCGCTTTACAAAAAAACGGGTGACAGAACGCCAGACCGAGACAAACAATAAAAGGTACGAGCGCTAGATATAAGAAACGTTCTCGAAGGTTGCAAAGTAGAGACGATTCCGCGATCTGGACGAATCGAGGGCAAGATTTTCATGTTTTTCACTTCGACCTGTTTCGAGAGTAGATAAGCGAGGGATAAAGTAAAAACGTTATCCACTCGAGGTTTTGTAAAATGTTCTTCGCCTGTACGAATGCAGGTTTAACAACAAAAAACTACGCCGAAGGAGGAAAGACGCGCTGGTGATAGGAGCAGGCGTCGCACCAACGCACGATACAGGCAATAACGTGGCGCTTCACGAAAGAGGAGCCATTCAGCGAATTACACGGTCAATTTGGCGCGCAGCGCTATCTGCCTTGTCACGGCGATTTATCTCAATAGCAAATGAACGGGAAAATAGGAAACATTCACGCGCCTGTAGAGCGTGCTTTGCCTGCACGGCACGTGCTGTTTTAGGCAAAGCCGACTTACAGAGAAAAGAAGAAAAATCCGGTACCGGGACGAAACGAACAACAAAAGGAGCGAAAATACGAAAAAGAGACCCGCCGATTCTTCGAACCATTCGGTCGATTGGTCAGCTGGACTCTTCTTTTGTTCGTCCTTTCCGACTCTCCTCCAATAGCGCACCCGCTTCGCAAATGGGGACGAAGTAATGTACGATACCTCCGGCCAACACGGGCACACACAAACAATGCAGCACGGGATAAAAAAAAAGAAAAAGAGGGTAAGTGAATGAGAGAGAGAGGGAGCCAAGGGGGTCTGAACAACAGAGAGTCGGCATCGACACACAGCAAATGCGGCAGTCGCGGAGTTGCAAAAGACAAGGGGAAAATTAAAAATCGAACAGAGCGGTTGGGGAGAAGGGGAAGTGGGGCGCAACTTGGTCGATGCATCGACTCGGACGAGTGTGTGCGCGAGCGGGCAGCAAGTTGCCCTTATCGAGGGGGAGCAAGACGCACGGCCGCCGGCGTTCGTCGTCGGCGTCCCACCGAGAGAAATGACACGACGCCGTCGTCTTGGAGACAACAGGCAACAGCGAGCGAATGCCTTTTTTTCGCGTCCCTCGTCGCTCTTCGAGGACCTCGCTTTTAAGCATCATTGGGCACAAGCGCGAACGCAAATAATCGAAATATTTTCTTACGAAACTGTACTCTCGCGTTGTCAGACGAACATTTGTTTTTTTGCGCGAGCGTGCGTGCGTGCGTGCGTGCGTGCGTGCGTGTGCGTGTGTGGTGTGCGTGGTGTGTGTGTGTGTGTGTGTGTGTGTGTGTGTGTGTGTGTGTGTGCTTGCTGAATGATGTATCGTGAATGTTCGGTCACCGCCTCATTCCGCGCGGATATGATGGGCTTTTATATATATATATATATATATATATATATATATATATATATATATATATATATATATATATATATATATATAAGAAGATGATGCAATGGGCCCGGTGAAAATACCGTAGAGCGAACAATTCTGACGAAGGCCTGTCCCAGGCCGAAACGTCCATAAAGTTTGTTTGTTACCCGTTCGTCTGTTCGCTCTCTATATATATATATATATATATATATATATATATATATATATATATATATATATATATGCACGCACATATACAATACAGGATGTCCCAGCTATCATGCACCAAGATTTTAGCAAAGAGCAGTGGAGTTACTCGAAGAAAACATAGCGCATTATGCTTTCAGTACAGTGGAGTAGCGGACATATAATTTTTCGTTAATGAGATATAATTAATTAATTACAATAATTAGCCAACTCGATAAGTACTGTTAATCATTAACGCGTCAATGAGGTACTTGTAGGTACACACGAGAGGTAGCTAAATGCGGTATTTTCAGCGACGAACTAATTGCGTACTCATTTATTCTGACATAAAGAAAGCCCACGAAATATGAAAAATACCACGCTGACGGCGCTCTCACTTGATTCATAAACCCGTGTCCTCAAATAAGCTGATTGCAAGCAACTGCTTCGCCTGCCACAGCGCCGAAGAGAGAGCGCATCACCTTGATAATGACATGCATGGAAGGAGCAGCAACAGCAAGTTTCGTAGGGCGCTTGTGGCAGATAAGCCACAAACTCGGTCGCGATTTCTTCTTTCTTTCTTTTCTTTTTTTCATTCTGGCTTAACTCGGAGGGAGCCTGTTCGAGGGCATTGTTTTACGATGCAGGCGGGAGCGCCGTCGCGTGCTATTGTTTCACATTTCGCGGGGTTTCTTTATCAGTAAATAAATGAGTACGCAATTAGTTCATCGCTGGAAATACAGACGGTTAGATGTCCCTCGTGGTTGCCTACAAGTGCCTCACTGACACTTTCATGATTAAGACACTAGTTGTCAAGTTAGATAATTATTACAATTAACTGAATCTAATCAACAAAAAAATTACACGCCGATATTTGACCACACTGTAAACATTGTGCACTAGGTTTCCTTGGAGTAACGACATTGCTCTTTTTAAAAATCTTGGTGCACGATAGCTGGGACAGCCTGTATATGTATGTATAATGTATGTATGTATGCATGAGAGAGAGAGAGAGAGAGAGAGAGAGAGAGAGAGAGAGAGAGAGAGAGAGAGAGAGAGAGAGAGAGAGAGAGAAGAGGAGAGAGAGATGTTTAATGTGACTGGCTATATTAGGCCGCCAAAGACAATCTGGCTTGTTACTCCAGATCACTTAAAGAGCTAATGATAATGAGAAATAAGACGATGATGATGACAATGATTCGCACGCATGCGCAGAGTTCTCTGTAGAACCTAGTGGCTAAGTGGCTAAGGCGTTGTGCTGTTCGCCCAAGGACGCGGGCTCGATCCGGACCACGGTGGCCACTTTTCAGATTGTGGCGAAAAGCGATGACGCCCATGTAGCGAGAAATCCCAGGGGGGTCAAAATCAATCCGGAGCCCTCCACCACGGTGCGCCTCGTAGCCCAGGCTAACTTCGGCACGTTAAACCCCATAAACAATTACTTTATCGCGACAGCAAATCGCTTGAGGCAAGCCGGCGAGCAGTCGTTCGACAATCGTTAATACTCGAGCGTGAAACACGCTAGCAAGTGTCCTCCGAGCCCCAATGCGCGCTGGGAAGCGAGAGCCCACTTCCGGTTGTCCCGAAAAAGTTCCACTTTCAGGGACACTTTCGACGCTACAGAAGCACGAGTTCTCTCCTTGGAGTAGCAATGACCAGAGAACAAACCCCATCCATCAGAGCACGCCAAGAAGAAGGGCTGCTTTTTTTGGCCCCCTTCCTTCCTCGTGCATCCTCGCAATTCTGCCGCTAATTCTTCGCCCCCCTTTCTCTCCAACAAGTGCAGTCCCCGAACTCGTTGACGTTTCCTCCAATAAGCGCGGATCGACGTCAGCCCGGAAGGAAGTGGACTTCCTCTTCAGGGACCCCCGAACGCGGAAAGCGCCGCGCGGCCCGACAAAAGATCCGCGCGGCGTAGATTGATTGCACAAGGCGGGGCAGTGGCAGCCCTTCCCCCAGCGGCTGAGCCCCCTTCTGATAGAGAGAGAGAGAGAGCGAGAGAGAGGAGAGAGGAGAGAGAGAGAGAGAGAGAGAGAGAGAAGAGAGAGAGAGAGAGAGAGAGAGAGAAGAGAGAGAGAGAGGAGAGAGATTGGAGCAAGGAACATCTACTCAGGACCGCGAGGGCACATATGCTGTTTGCACAACTCAGCGAGGCTACGACGAGGAGTTCTCTCTCTGTCTCTCCATCTCTCAGACTCTCACGCTCTCGCTCTCTCTCTCGGCCAAAAGTTCCGCGCCTACGCGGCGCCGCTGCGGCGGTGCGAGGAAGAAGCATCTTTCCTTCGTCACGCTCCAGTTTGGTCGGGACCCTCCGTCTGCTTTGTCAATCCGTACACGCACTCTCTCGCATGCTCAATCGCGGAGCAAAGCAAAGCCGGCGGGGACAGGGAACGACCCTGGGGTACACCGCGTGGATCGCGCGGCGGCACGCGACGCAGTCAGCCTCGTGTTAGAGGAAATATACGTTCTCCAAGAGGAAGGGGCATTCTTTCACTAATCGTACATCACTAACTTTGATTTGATTTGATTGTAAGGTTTAACGCACCGACGCAACGCAGACGATGAGGCGCCCCGTAGTGGAGGGCTCAGGATTAATTTTGACCACCTGGGGATCTTTAACGGGAGCCGAAATCTCGAACATACGGGGGGCGTTTTTGCTTTTCGCCTCCACCAGAAAAGCGGGCCGCCGCGGCCGGGAATCGAACCCGAGACCTGGTGCTCAGCAGCGCAACGCCTTAGCCACCGCGGCGGGTCACATCACTAATTTCCGTACGTCCCGCACGCGGAGGGAGCATCAGAACGAAATTTATCGTTAGGGACCGGTAGGTAACAGAGGCTGGCGATAGGCGGGAGAGGATGTGCGAAAAGTTTTCCCCGTTACCGAGGTTCACTCGCCCCCGTAATTTAACGCCTCCATTCCGCGTAGCCTTCTGCACTTATTGCACATTTATTTAACATTACCTTATATTTCCTCGAGCTTATTTTTATCCCTTCAGCCAAGCTCCCGGAGAATTTTCCGTAAGCCCTCACCCTGACCGGACTGATTCGACAAGAAGATGAAATAGGAAATATGAAGTGGCTTAAGTACTCCTTACTTATTTACTTATTCGCAATGCTGGTTTTTACCAATTGAGTTTACCAAGCAATTGTTCTTGGTAAGTTATAAATAATAATGAAGGAGACACAATGCCTCCCTGCCAAAAACTTTTCACGAAAGAAACACACCACAACACACACACACACACACACCCACACACACACACACACACACACACACATCATATATATATATATATATATATCTATATATATATATTAATATATTATATATTAGATATATAAGTATTGGTATACGTGCACATTTGTCGGTGCCTCAAACAAGCGGCATCTATGGCTCCCGTGACTCTCTTTCAACCCCAGCGGTAATGGGCTTCCAAGTCCAAGGGTTTTTCGCAAGTTATAAATGCCAGTAACGGAGACTTGTATTATGCAGAATTTTCGATTGTCTGGCCGGTGGCATGGATATGATACTCCGTTGAGAAACCTCTCACACATTCGGCTCGCTCTTTGCTGTCGAAACTGCGGTGTCGATTTTGCAACTGAATATATTTCATTCACAAAATTTATATACAACCACTGAGGAAAAAAAAAAACCTCAGCCGAGGCCCTGACGTCACGCTTTGTGCATCCGCTTCGCCTTTTTCGGAGGTCTCCCTTTTTTTATTGCACTTCCGCACGCTCATCGCCTCCTCTGCCTTCACTCCCTTCTCCTGTCGTCTGCTATGTGTGCTCCTGTCAACCGTTGGATACAGGTTGGGCGGCGCCGAGATGTAGGGCGTCACGTGACCTGGCCTTTAGCTGCCGTTGCTACGACACCGTTAACAATGGCTGCCTGAGAGCGTGACAAAGCCCCGTGGTTTCTGCCACACTGCTCCCTCCAATGCGCGCCGGATGGCTAGCGGGGCCCCTCCGACGCTCCGTTTCCTCCGTGTGCACAACATATAGCAGACTGACGGGGCAGTTTCTAACAGCAGAGCTGCTTAAGCTTTTAGTTTCGGAGTATAGCGTTACTAGAAAAAAAAAATACCGAGGAAAAAGACACAGCGCAAGTGAGGGTGCGCCTCGTGAGGAGCGCCAGGCTTTGGCCACGTGAGGAGCTCACAAAAAAGAAAAAATACCAAGCGCACATGAGCGTGCGCCCTCGTAAAGAGCGCCCGGCGTCGGCCAGCTCGACCTGATCTCTCGGTCGGCGTGATCTCTCGCGTGCTGTTCTCCTCTCCAGTTCACGTGCGTTCGCGCCTGAAGTGGGGAGCACAGACGCCGAGTTCGCGCTGAAGGTTCTACTGCGTGCTAACGTGAAAGTCATGTCCACTTGTGGAGAGACGAGAAAGGCTGCGGACAAAACGATCCGGGCCTGCTGCATTCATAGGGAACTTTCCGGGGCAAGTTCGTAAATCCGTGTGAGGTGCAAAAGCCGGACCTCCGACAAAGTGGGAGGGGGGGCCGCCAGCTCTGCTGCTTCTCCAGCCTTGCCCCACTAGTGCGAGCTGCGCCATTTCTTTTACCTCTCAGACGTAGCCCTTTCTGTGCTTGTTCGGGTTTTTCGCGGCCAGGGACACACTTTTGAAGTTCTGAGGTACTGTGAAAATAATTCGGCCAGCTTCTCTACGGCTCCATCATCACATAATAAATCGGCTGTCGTTTGCTCATCACGAGGTATTTTGCCCCGCTTATTATGTTTCGGCGCTTATGGAACTTCGTAAGCCGTTACGTTTGGAGTTTGTTCTACAGGAAGAGTTCTTCCAAAACAGTCTTCCGAAATATCTTCAGGAAATTCGGCCTTCCACATCCAAATCTGCCAATCATCGTGCGTCGCGGAAACTAAAGGAACAAATACATAATAATAATAAAAACAGAAAATCGAGTAACGCGATCGCAGAATCGCAAAGCCCTACGTAAATCAGCGCCCTCACGCGATTAAGGAAATACATAACGGTATCAAGATAACTGGAATTGTACCGCCGCCGTCACAAAGGTGCATTGAATCTAGCGCCCCCACGCGGTTAACAACAACAAAAAATCAAAATTTGCCGCGTATCTGCTTGCTTTAGTGCGAATGTATCCGAATGACTCTTCTGCCGCCCCTGCCACACTCTCCACCCTATCGCTTCTCGCACGATCAATTCAACTGAGAATTAAATTTTCCCGCCTCCGCAGTGCTCGCTCGCCACCAGTTAGGACAGTGCGCATCCTTTTCTTTATCCTTTGTTTCTTGTCCTGCACGCTGGAACGGCACGAGCTCGAGCTCTGCTCGTCTTGTGCTTGCTTTGAAGCCAATGATGTTTTATACGACCCGCTTCTCGGTTTACTGCTCAGTGCACTACTGCTGGGTTACCGTTCAGAACGCACTTTATTCGACATCCTCCTCAAGTAGTTATTGATGGTGACAGCGTGCCATCTAAGCTCGTCGTCGCCATCCTTTACAACCGTTTTTTGTGGAGTCAAGGTGCTCCAGCGCATATGAAAGCCAGCCTTTATATACTGGGGCAACCGCAAGGAACACCTAAATAAATAGGCGGAAATAATTTTAATTTCGCACTAAATTTCCTGAAGTCTAAAAGGTGGAGTTATGTAGTGTCTACACGGGACACTACCGTACGTGTCCAAACAACTCCGTCTGTTTCGACGCGTGATTCAAAAACCGCAAGAAGGAATAGGAAAGGATGCACACTATTGTTTTAGCCGGGGAGAAGTTTTAAATACCTATTTTAATCTCACGTGCAGTTAGAAGTGTGTTTAAAAATGTAAAAAAAAAATCAGATTTAAAAGGATCTAGGGCGCAATCAGCAAAACAGTTTCGGATTAAGGTGCTTTCAAATAGGATAAAGAAAATATACTCGACAAAAATCGGTTCTCCGTCCCTTTAAGATTACCGTTATCACGGAGCATTCGGGAAACGCGAATCACTGCCAAACACTAAACAACGCCCTCGGTACTAACGTGCGAAGCTCCGCCTATCATCAGTGCCGCGAAACTCAAGAAAAGCTCTGCGCGACCGACAAGCTTCGCTTTCATTACCGGCGTCCAACGCCCACTGCAGCCGCTTGTCTATATACGAAGATTCGCGGCCGATGCGGGGAGGAAGCAAAGGAAAACTAATCCCCGTCGTCTCTGTCACCGGATATGCGGGAAATGAGGATGGACGGCCCGCCGTGGCACGCATCCGGCCCTCGCTGCTGTGGCTTAGCCCAGCGCTGGCGTAATCTTCCTTGTCCGAGGGCCGCTGGACGGGCCTCGCGATATTAGGCGGCGCTTTCAGAAAGACGGTGCCGTGTGTTGCCGGTACCGTGATTCCGTCGGCGTGACCGACCACTCGGGTTGAGTTCCGCATACTGAGTACGCGCTCTCGTGATCACAGGGCTACGGTACGGTTGTGGTAATGTGGTACCGTCTTACAACAGGCGCGTATTAAAAAAAACTAAACTTTTCTAGACCCATTTTTGTCCGAAAATGTAAAATCTCGTCCCATGGCACACACATTTAAAGGGTAATTTGGCTAAAAAAGGGTGTAAGGATGAAAAAAAAAAAGTGTTCTTGCGAACAACTTAAAAAAGGGGTGTGGACAGCTACGCGTGACAATGTGGGTCGGCTGAGCACGCAGCATGACACACAGACACAACACGCACAAGTCACACTTGGACCACAACTGAGTTGAGCAAGGAAACCAACGGGATGCATGGGGAGAACGAGTACGCACTTACTTAGAAATACATCTGCTCGTCTAGCTTTTATTGCCAGAAGAGAAAGGTCCTCTGACAGAGTAGGTGGCTTGTCGCAAAAATCAGATATTTTAGCGCTAATGTCTGCATTAAGCATTTTAATGTGAGCATATAACTACAAGTAAGCATGCCGATTCGCAAAAACATATTAATCGTGAGGTAGCTATGTTGAATAAGTTATGAAATTTTATTATATACCAAACACCTATTCCACAACCCTTCAACACCCACCCAGAAGGGTGTCCATTATTTCAACACCTGTTTTGCCACATGGGTGTAAAGCTACAAATTTGGGTGTTGGAAACTACGAAAAAGGGTGTAAAAGACCTCCAACTTTGAAGGTATTATCTACCCGTTTAAAGTGGTGGACTTGCATATTTTCTACAAGCGGAGGGATGTTTTGTACCTCGCGATGTTTAAAACAAAATGAATTGGCATAACTTATTACCAGCGGAGCTGTTTTAAGCTTGAGCTTGGTTCGGTGGCGTTAGTAAAAGAACACTAAAAAAAAAAAAAAAAACTGTGCCGCCTGTAAAGGGTGCACCACCGCAAATAGGGCATTATAGCGGTGAAGCCGGCTTTCGCGCCTGCTCGGGTGTGAACACAAAGGGCGCATGCGTTTGCGCACCCTTTACTATACTATTTTAAAGGTGATAGTCTTTTAGAGCTACTAAAACGCAAAAAAAAAAAAAAAAAAAAAACAGATTGGCGCAGCTTCCATTAGTGATGCAAGGCTGGAGAAACAGCGGAGCGGGGAGTCGACCTAGCTTTTCCCCCCTGGGATCCCCTATCAATGTGGGAACAGTGTGAGAACACAGGAACGGCCTTGTAAAATAGGGCTAAACTTACCCTCACCCCTCACCCCTCAGCACTAACTCTAGCCTACAGCAAGAACATCGCAAAAAACAAACGTTAGCAAAGCCTAGCAAAACCTACCAACACGGAAAGAAGCTAGGTCGACCCCCAGCTGCGCTGTTTTCTTTGCTTTTTTCCAATTGACACGTATTTCACACCTATTCAACACCCTACAGAAAACCGAGGGTGTTGCAGTCGGTCAACACCCTTTTTGCCACACAAAAAAGGCGTAAAGCTACAAATTAGGGCGTTGGAAACTAAGAAAAAGGGCGTAGTCACTTCTTAACAATCTTATTCCACTTACACTACACTTTTGTATGCGACAAGCCGTGTAAAAAAAGTTCAGTGTGTACAGGAGAACACATAATACAGAGCTATCGCGTACCAGAACAACCAACAGCCTATGTCGTTGCTCACAAACAGCACTTGGGGTGAGTACATTTGTAATGAACCAGGGAGCCGAATGCAGACCAAAAAGCGAGCTTTCGTAAGGGCGCTTCAACACAGAAGCACGGCGCAAGGTCAGAGAGACTGACCGGCTACATGTGATGGTCGGTGGCTGTCCTCCGCCATGACGCCCTCGGATGCGGTAGAGGGCTCACTTAAGATGACGCGGACGTCCGTCCGTCCGTTCGGACGTACGTACGTCACGAAATCCATTCAGCACGCTCTTACCCTGCTCGCAATACCCTCCGGGTAGGGCGCAGCAACCAGCAACAACAAGAGCTACGAGGACGCCTAAGCACATACGGAGTCAATGCGAAAGCAGTAGTGTTTTAACTGGGCGCTCCTGCGTGTTCGGAGCCGACAGGAGCAGAGCGCCCCTCTGACTGCTGCGCCGCTGAGAGAGGGATGTTTCAATGCGATAGCAATAAACGTCTCATTGTGGGAAAAATCCCGCGCCCGACGTCAGCTTGTGGGACGGCTCGCAAATGACGTCACCACCACCGCCATTTCTGGCTCACTGCTTTCAGCTTTTTTGGCGCTGTTCGAGGCGTAACAGCGGCAGATAAGTTCACAGGCGCGCGCGTAAACCAACATGGCTGCCGCTCCAGGGACGTCGGTGCATGCTCCGGGCTCCGCAATAGCGCTGCTGTGCATGCGCGGAGCCACATAAAACAGCTGTGGCTGTGGGTGCAATGTGCGGCGGTATATCAGGCACGCAGGCCGCTGCCCTTGTACAGCGGCGCAACAGTTACCATTACTCACAGAGCAAGCTGGGAGGAGCACTCGGCGGCGTTCAGTTGGACATCCACTCTTTCGCAGTCACAACTAATAGGAAGTGCTTTGGTGTTCCCAGATGTTCGCCTTCTGTATGTTTCAGGCACGTGCTCTGGAACCACATAACGCGTTACAACTGACGGGAGTTCATATATCGTGTTTCCGGGAGGGCGGTGGCGCGTTTCAAAGACGCGTGCTTTTTCGACAAGCCAGCCAATACTTTCGTAGTAGGGATAAAAAAAAAAAAGGACTGCCCGACAAGCAATGTCGCACTCGCAAACGGACACTTAATTTTTTTGCACAGGAAAAGATCCCATTCTGTGATCCGCCCCATTCTGTAAAAGGGAAGTGCCCTTTTAGTTTTCTTTTTCTTTTTTTTTTTTTACACCAGACACAGACGGCCGAGTAATATATACCCACATTAGTGGAGTGGCACATTACTAGGGATGGCTGACGCAGAGAGCGTAAGCCGCGAGACATTTCCGCGAAACATTTTATTATTGGCTACGCCACTCGCCTGCTCAGGTCACTTGAGGAGGGAGTTTTATGCGCGTTTAGAAAAAAAAATCCATTCGGCCCTGCCAACCGTTATATCCTACATGCCGCTCGCTAGAAACAGGAAACGGTCCGTAACGTCGGCACCAAGAGACCGCCTCCTCCACTTACACGCTTGGCGACTGCGACGGCATCGCTGATATAATGGATCGCGAAAGTCATGCGGCGCGCACAAGGCCGCGATATATCACCTTATCGCCGCCGCAGAGAGCGGTGTGCCCGCCAAGCGGTGGTGATGCGGCGGCAACTGTAAATTTCACTTTATCGCTTACGTAATGCCGCGGAATGGCACAGGCGGCTTCAGCCTTTTTGATCTAGCGACCGTGACCCACCAACCACGCGCTGAATAATAATAAAAAAATGGCCGCGTATCCGCTTGCTTCGCTGAAAGTGAAGTCGAAATGCGACAGCATTACGGAGGCCCCTCTTCCCCTCTCCCAATCCTCCCCCTTCCTGCGTTCACTTCCCCTGACTGAATCCCACTGTCGCGCGGATACAGGGCGTTAAAGAGAATCACCCCCTTCTTGGGGTGATTCACTGCGTGTCGGGAATATCGTCAAAATCGCGCCATGTGCTGTGGACAGTGCCGTGGCTAGAAGACGATGGCGTGAAAGCGCGAGCCCCGCGGCACGTGCTTGGATTTGTCGGCCATATTCGACAGCCACCCCCTCCCAAGCGCCCGCGCTGCCACGCCCCTTCAATCAGTCCCTGCAGTTCATACCGTTTCGTCCATGAGGACGAAAAACTACCCTTCCAGCTCTCCTCTTCACCTGACGCCCACGTCCCTCACTTCCCCTCCAAAATCTCCTCACTGGCATACTGCCCCTTTTCTAATATCCCTCCCCGTTTGCCAAAACTCCCTCATTCGCTTCCCTCGCCCTCTGGTTAAGTATCTGCTCTACATTTCCTCTCCTCCTTTTTTCTCTTCCCTCTTCTTTTTCTCCTCCTATTCTTTTCCTTCGCGCTCCCCTCCAATTCCCATCAACCTCCTCCACTGCCATTCTTTTTCCTCTTTCTTACGTCACTCTTCCTATTCCACCTCCCATATCCCTCTTCTCCTTGTATAACCTTCCGATTCCAATTTCCTTCACCACGGCCCATTCTCGTTCTACCGTGTTCCTCTCCCTCAAAATTTACCCTTACCCATTCTCTCTCGCACGCGTCCACTTTCCCACCGAATCTGCTACACTTGTTCTCACCTTCTTCTCCCTCCTTTTTAGTTCCTTCCTCCTCCGTCTCACTCAGTCCCTCTGCCCTGTCCCGCTACGCTCCCTTTCCCATCTGTCTCTCCACTAATCCCATCACCAATCCTCCTGCACTTCCCTCCCTCTCCTCCTCATTATCCCCTCCCCCCTTTAATCCCCCCTCCCTTTCCACTTCACCGTTACCTTCCGAGTCCTCCCCTCCCTGTCCCCTTCCATCCACACTCTTCTTCGCATCCTCCCCTCCCCACTCCTCCTCTATTCTCCTCCATACCTATATACCTCTTTCACCCTCCCACTCTCCTCTTCCCCTCAGCAGTCTGATCCGAGCGGCAGACAGACCGACCAAAACATTCGCGTTTAGGTGCCCCAAGAAAGACTACCGTTTTTAAGCCCTCAGTTGAGACCAGCCTATCAGCGCGACTGTGCTGGTAAACAAGGAACCCCTATTTTTCTTCTTTCGCGTCGACCCATGAGAAACGCGCAGTAGTCGGCCGACCGACCAAATAACGTGACACCGCGCGGCCCTGTTATCAAGCGCACGCGTTGCTTACAAAGTCGACTGCCTCGGTCGGCGCGCTAATGCAGTCGCGCAAATCCCCCGTTCGATAGATACACGGACAACCCTAGCGCGATGTCGAGGAGGTGATAAGCCGGCGCAGGCTCAACGAATGCGCGCCGGGAAATTTCGCTCCGAGAGCTACGGAGCACGCGCGCATACATATGCCCTACTTATATACACAGAACGAAACGGAAGCGCGCGCTGTTTTGGAGGCGCAGGCAGGGTGCCAAGCGCTCGTGGGAATGATAGCGACGGCGCGAAAAAACTGCCCGCGCACATGCCACATCGCGTGACGGGAACGGTTCGCCGGCGGCAATGATTCGCGCGCGATGAGACGACCGACCGTCTGTACACAAAAGCGTTAGCATGCCGGCGCTTCACGGCACGGGGGTTTGCAAAGCGATGTCCGAAAACGCCTGGAGGTGAAGAGGACGGCGATGTGGAGGAGCCTCGGGATTGGTCCGCATCGAAAGACGTGAGCGTGAAGCGGGCCGAACTAGCCAATTCCCCGGGCGTGACATCTAGGTGCACGCGCAACGACGAAGTGGTTTACTTTTGCAAACGAGAATTATGCATACAGCTGCTCCGTGTACGCAATACCCCGTGTTACGCATAAAATTACCACCCCAAAGATCGCAGCGAGCGACGGTAGGCCGTTATCACGACGCTATCGTCTCTAACGCCCCTCCATCGGCGATGCGTTTTCGGCCGACGCAGAGGCAGGGGCGCGTCCCGCTACACGGCGTCGTTATCGTCTCACCAAATCGGTTAAGCAAACGCACGCTACCGCGTTCGGGTCACGCAAGAATGGGAGCCCCGTTATAAGCCCACCCGAACGTGCCGCCGAAATAGTTGCAGCACAACCACGTCACTACAATTGTGGAGCTTCTGTTATCCCGCGAAAACGGGATAAACAGAAGAGAAAATAATCGAAATTTGATGCGTACGACTCTATTTGGACTTCGGAAATGATAAACGCTCCAGAAACGGTTGCGGGAAATGCGCCAAGATGCTTGCCGCTTCGATTCCGGTACCTCTGTTGCCGTGTCTCCACCGGGACGAGATTTCGTAATGCGTTGAGCAACCTTTACCGCGTTCCGAATTGATCCGCACGGTCTTACACAACACGGCTCGCCACGCAAGTCGACTGGCGCGCTCGACCGCGTTGCATAAGCCTCGATGGGCACGACCGCAAGCGGTTACCGGAGTTCGCAGCCCAAACCATCCAGGCGAATACGACGGCGACGGGCGCGCTCTCCCGACGGCTAGGGCAGGTTTTCGCAGAGGACTGCTGAGCTTCCGTGTCATAGAGCCCGCCACCGGTCCATTAAACCGGCCACACTACAGCCACTCTTGCAATCGCCTAAGATAAGTAACCACAGATAAGAAATTGGCGCGGCTTGCACTACTGGTGCAAGACTGGAGATACAGCAGAGCTGCGGGTCGACCTACAGCTTCTTGCCACACAGGCAGCGGATCCCAGGAGAGGGGGAGCAGAAACAGCGAGTCCATGCACGTTCCTCGTACGGCGATCGGCTGACCAAGACTGTCACCCTCGACATTAATGGCCGCCAATACGTCGTCTCCGTAGGCCGAGTCAAGCTTGCTTACGTGGCCTCGTTCCGACTCACCCACGGCTTCCCCGTCTGTACGATTACGCCCCGGAATTCACAACCTCAACCGACCAAAAGCGTCGCGTGGGCAGCACAACGGCCTTCGGCTCTACGGGGGGTAGGGGTAGGCGGTGGGAGAGCCCTGTAGCCACCGGCGCGCCACGGGTCCGCCGCGGCGAAGGCGGGAGCTCCACACGTGGCGCGAGCCCACGCGTAAGCCTGGACGACGCCGGGAGCTCCTCACGAGGCACACGTTCACGTGTGCTGGGTTTTTTTTTTTGTTTGTCTTGTTTTTTTAACACGAAAGTGTTTTATGCCAGCGCCCATCAAGATCTCACGACGTCATATCCGTCACTGAAATAACATCACCAGAAAAACTTTGATTGACGTGGTTGCGCCGGGATTCGAGCCACGAACTCTTTCGCCGCAACGGAAGGTACGAAACGCGCTCCCGACTGCGGACGCGTGAATAGAACGACGAACGCGCCTTATATCCTTACTTTCAGGTGGTGCTGCCACCTAGGAGAGGCCAAGCGAAGTAGTGCATTATGACGCTAATGAGCGCCGACAGTTGGCGCCTCGATGCCGGCGCCTACGTGTAACGCGCAGCGTAAGCTGCGGAGAAGCCGACTTGCGGATGTCACACGGTCCGCTGCTCCTTTCGCTGCCGCGGACCGTGTGCTCACCAAACGATTCGCTGACAACCCGTTTGGTTTCTTCAGCGCGGACGGTTTGAAACCGCTTGTGGTTTCAGTCGGACTTACGCAATGCTCCGGCGCGTGCAATACAGTGTCTAAGGTTGATGCGTACGACGGTGCCATACCGACGAAATATAAATAGCGATGTGCAAGTTCACATCGACGCACAATAAGCATTCAACTGAAGACATCTTTCGTGTTTTAATCCTGTGGAAGAGGGAATCATGTGAAGTTCAAGCTTAAAGAGTTCTGCTGTTAAAAGCATGAGACATTCCACTCTGCGAAGGTGGATGACCACCGAAGCTTGTTAGCGCGCGACACAAAAGTGACGCAGGATTTACGTGAAAGGTATGGGGAGATTCTGTTTACCTCGAGCGCTGTCAGTGTCGACCGTACTCTGGATTCCGCTGCAAGAAACCGGCAGCACAAGGAACGATGGCGCGAAAAGAATAAAAAATCACGCGCCATTCACCTCTGTGAAAAATGGATGCTCAGCGAAACTTTTTTAAGCGCAAGACGTATAAAGGTCACCCAGAATTTAAGTATAAATTTGTCATGGATGAACTTTTTACTCGTTCCTTCTATCCTCCTCTTCAACGTCCACACTCGTGGAATGGACGAGCGATTAGACGCTTTCACTCCACAACAGCGCGAGACCTTGACTGAACTCGAAGGCCAAATTGAAGCTACGAGAAACGAGCTGTTTTCTGTGTTTGACCTGCAGACGGCGCTGGATTCGCTCATAAAAACAAGAAAGGCAAGGTCAGCGCAACATCTTTAGCAAGTCACATGATACGCGAAGGCGCTAGAACGTGCTTTTCGCCAGACCACGCCGGGCGCAGCTTAGCGCGCTGTTGAAAAAAAAGTAATAGAAAAAAAAAAAAGGAGCTCCTGCTGCTCAGGGCTTTTATCGGCATGAGCAAGCCCGCAAAGCTCCTCTGCACAGCTCAGACTAGGCGACACGGCGTAGTTCTCTTTCCGTCGCCTGCAAACGCGGCCGTAAAATTAGGCCGTGAACCAAATATGTAGTCTTCTCAAACACGTCCACCGGCTAAGCGGTCGACAGCTCCTCCAGACTGGCTCCGAATAAGAAAAGACAACCGCCCACGTAACAGCGGCTCCCGCTCTTGCGATATCTAGAGTAAACACAACCGCGTTCGCAAATTTGCTGTTGTTGCTAAGAGCCCGTCGGCGACCATACCGCAACGCTGCAAATATTAAAGCAGTATAAAAGTACCAACATTCGATAAAAATGCGAAAATAAAAAACACAATCTTCTTTTTTCTAAGTTTCTATAAATCCTGTGGGGCGAAAATAGTGGTACAACAGGGATATGGAAGCTCGGTCGACAATTTTTAACGCGTGTTTTCGTAAGAGTGCGAGCTTGTGCAAAGCCGTAGAAGTTTGAGTTAACTTTTCTTTTGCTTCCAATAAATTTTTAATAGATACCTGCTTATGGGTAAACAGACTGCACTTTGTTTATAAATGTTGAAACACTTGTTTTTACGCAGCTAGGCTTGTTCTTGTCTGTTTTGGGCAACGAATAAGCAGGATATTTAATTAACGTTATCATTTGACCTTGTAATCTTACGAAAAAGGGAACACTTTCGATAATAGGGTAAAATTGCCACACCGCGAACAGAACATGCAACAGAAATACAACAAACTCAGACGCTCATCCCGCCGGCAATCTACGGAGATCACCATGAGCTTCGGCAAAGAAGCTAGATCAGGTTTAGGGAACGACGACTGGACTGCACAACTTTAACGCGAAAGCGTTACTCGGCTAGGTTGGCGAAAGCACGCACCCAGCTGGCTTCCGCAAAAGTAAAAAATAAAAGAAAAAGCGTCCATGAAAACGAAACCTCGCCGCAAATTAATTACGTCATCTAACTTAAAGGGAGGCCATGAAGACAGAATACAACCTTGTTCAATTTGGAAGAACTCGGCTTCTACTTTGGCTTGGCTCGGCTTTGGAACTCGGCTTCGGTGACTCACTCGGTGCCATTTCAGCCACGAAAGACGTGAAGTGAAGACGTCGCAACTTTAGACACAACTTTCCACATTCCCTTTACAGAATACACTGAGTAACAAAATATAGAGTTACAGAAGATCGGAGTACCAACCGGTACCGGTACAGTACCCGGCAGGTGACCGGAGCTACTGCGCGTGCGTAGAGGTGTAAAAACTGGCTGTGCGCTTGCGCAGGTGTACCAGGTACCGTACCGGTACCGGTTCGCCGCTCTGCTATGATTCTCATAAATGCAAAGAAACGAAACGATGACCCCCTTCCGGAGACGCCCCCTGCAGCTCGCCTTCCTGAAAAGGGGACGCGGCCCAACGTTCTGGCTCAGACAGCTGCCAAACATACGTCTCATCTGCCAGCAATTTGATTTCGCATCGCGTCACCTGCAGCACCCCTTTCTTACTCGGCGTATTCGACGCGCGCAATGCCGCGTGTACAACAACAAAGCAGCGGTTGTTTACAGGCCGAGTTCACCCCAGGGCTGCAGACGCCTGCTCGCTCCTGTCAAAGAGAGTTTAAGCTTACCGTGTGTACTGTGTGTTCCGCGCATACCGGGTGTACCGGCGCCCGTTGGACACGTGCCATTCGTTCCGGTAGGGCGTCCGGCCCTTGCCCTGCCCGCGCATTCGTTCTGCCGAGGGGCAGCCCGCCTCGCCGTGCAAGAGCGCATGAGAAGTCGGGTCCCGGTGCACACGGAACACAAGGCACCCGTGCGGTAAGCCTTTCCCAAAATTTTCTAGGTAACTGAAGCGCTAAATGTTGGGCTAGTTGTTTACATGCTACTGAAGACACTGTTAGCGCTGAGGCAGGGCACAGGATACGAACACGTCTAGCGTTCCTTCGTCCTGTGTACTCCTATCCAGTGGGGTCCCGTATTTCAGAGCTATAGCAGCGCCTTCAGTTTCTAGGTCACGTCGACTTCGTCTCTACCTAAAAGAATTCAATGCACAACATTAAATCATGAGCGCCAACAAAATCCTATGCGCCAAAACCCCGGCAAATTCACTTTTCCTTGTGATAGACCAAACTTTGGGAAGCCGGAGTGCATCGATGCCAAGTGGGTTATGTGGCCATTTTCTAGCTCAGGTGATGGGCTAGTGGCCTAGAAACATTTGACGAAGACTGCACACGTCGCTACAATACTAAACTCCCGTTAAAAAAAAAAAAAAAAAAACTGGCGCCATCGCCGAGAAACCACAGTCACATACGTGAACGAATTCCGTTGAGTTGCGCGAATAGGCCTACCTACTCCTAATCATAATAAAAAAAAGCAGAAATTAAGAGAATCGTTACTAATGCGTAGCATTCTTATGCTGCTTGTCTAGAGTGTGAGTTCTTTGCAGCCAAATATGGCTGAGTAGCTAAAGACGTTAGATTATTTTATTATTTTTAATTTTTCGTTTGTTTCTCTTCGCTAGTGATATGTAAAGATATGCCATTATAGCGACGAAGTGCCTCTATTTCGCTAATTATGTTTTTTTTTCGTGGATGCAAGGCGTACTGCAGAGCTGGGAGATTTCTTGGGGAGATTTATGATGCAAATATTTTATTTTGTCAGATCCTTTTGGTGAAAATTTTATTTCTTCTATTTTTATCGTTTATTTTTTTGTCCGACCAAAATTCTGTCTGCCCAATTATCTCCCTTTGCGAAATTATGACTATCAAGACTGTTACTTCTGCCAAATATCATTTTCGTGGAAATGCAGGGCGTTACAACGGTCCTGGCTGTGGGGGTACTCGGCAACATCGAAAGGCTGAGACAAAGTCACACGCCACCTACCCAAGGACGTCTGACCTCTTTAAGGGCGCGTCCCGCACAACGCGAACATCCACGCGCCGAGGGATTGATTGCGTCAGGACCGTTGTCCGCGGATTACTCGGCCACGGCGTGCATTAATCACGCAGCGCAGTATAAAAACGGCCGCGCCATAGCCCAAAGACATCGGCCGGACAGGGACTTCGACCGGTGTTGCACAACGACGCGGGAGCTCCACTGCACGATCGGGCCGCGCATTTAGATCTCAAGGCACAGGCGCAAAGAATGGACGACAACCGGGAATCAAGAGCGAAAGAAAAAAATCGAATTCCTCACTGCGTCTGAAAACAAAAATTCGCGCCAGAAATTTTGAATTTAAACGCTCCGAAGCAGCGGGTCACATGATGCACGTCGCTTTGAAGCATAGAGTTCCATACTAATTTACACTAGAGGGAAATCTGGCGCTGCAGTCGCGGGCCGTCGCAAGCGCCGCCGTTGCAGCTAGCGACGTTCCTCGCCTGCTTGCCTTGTTTTTTCGAAGCCAAAATCAACAAAAAGAGGTAACATCGTTTTCTTGTCCCTCTTGTATGAAGCTCCTAAATAATCCCTGACAAGTAAATCTTTCTAGAGCTTTAATTTTGTGATAACAAAACAAATTCGATTAATCTCCTGCAGCGATGTTTTTTTTTTAATTTTTTGCAGCCAGAGCAAACTTTCAAGCCTGTTCGTGAGCCATGCCAAGGACAAGTGGAACGTACCTGTTCGGTACATGACGGAACGCTCGCTGAAACGCAGCTCCCCTATATAGACAGTGGCGCCAGATTTCCCTCTAGTATATATTAGTATGAAACTCAATGCTTTGAAGGTCTTAGGAATAAACTTAGACTCCCTCGGGGTTTCCTGAAACGAGCAGCCCACGTCTCGCATGTAACCGACATTTAAGCTACGTTGAAGTGCGTCGTAGTTAGAGGTAGGGGATTAATTGACAGCACCCGGGTATCTTTAGTTCGCGCAAAAATACTGCATACGCGCCGGCGTCCCTGTTTTTAACCTACAATATAAAGACGTACCACGGCAGCCCGGGACTGGACCCACGGTCTTGTGCTCGGTAGCCCTATATACGCCGGCGTGCTGTAAAAACGCGCCCCCACGGAACGGGTTCCGTAAAAAGTCGCTCGGGGAAGCGTTGCGGAAACCCTGTCGTTGAAGCTCGTTTTTACGGCAAGGATAGACAAGAAAACAAACTTGACCCACTGCGCCTCCCTTAATGCCAAGATCCCGAAGGGCCAATAAAATGCGCTTCCTCCGTTTGGGAAATAGCGCAATAGCGCAAACACGCGGTCACAAACGCTAAACTGAGAAAACGTTTTCAAAGCAAAAATACGCTTTTATGGGAGGGAGGCGGGGTGGAGACAGCCACGCGAAAATAACGTCTACGCGGGGCGCAGGGGGTGCAGGTACTTCGGATTACGCCAATTCGCATCACAAACGACAGAATACACCGTAGAAAGCTGGCTATGTATACGTCCCCACGGGCAAGAGAACGCTTAAAAGTGGAAATTGGGAAGGAAATTAGGCTGCGTGTGACACGAAACGCAACGTGAACAACAAACAGAGAGATTTCGTCCTTGAGGTTGAACAAAACGACGCGACGAATTCATAACGACGATGCGCACGGAATTCACTAAAAAGCCTTGCTTCTATTCTCGTCCCGGTATCTTGAAAGATCGGTATAGTACCTGGGTTGTGTGTCTTGCGTATTCCTTGTTCCATCCTCCTGTGCGCTCGCAGATTGCAATATGCCTTCTTGTGCTATGTTCCACACACTCCTGCCTCGGCAGCCAAAAGACCGCGGGCAATGCCGAACGAAGAACAACGAACAAACAAACAACGAACAAACAAACAAACAAACAAACAAACAAACAAAACAAACAAACAAACAAACAACCAAACAAACAAACAAACAAACAAACAAACAACACCACTTTACAGGAACGTGCCGAACGAGACTAAAACGTCTTTCCGCATTGGTACTTCCTTCGTCCGCCCATATAGCGGTGGCAAAGAAACACTCCTTTGAGAACGGTCTACGAGAACGTTAGAGAGCAGTTCTCGCCTTTATTACGGGACCGATCGGTCGCGCACCTCGCTTCGTGCTCATATATCGACGGATGAGTTCTGCATTGCCTTCGGCACAAATTTCCCAGCGCCGAAATCAGTATCCAACAGCAGCATCTGCTTGTGGAGAAGCATGCTTCTCCGATAGAAACTTTTTTCCAGCGAAACAGTTATTCCTTCAGACTACCGTGATGAATTTATTCTCGAATATATGGACAGTATAGTGCATACTCGTCATGAAACAACAACAGAACAGAAGGAGGCAAAGTTCGAGGCGTACAAAAAAATTGCACCATCTTCCCGTAGGGGAACCCTGAGTAGTATGCGAAGCAGCCATGGGGTCGACTGAAGTTCCCATTAGTTTTCAGTTCGTCGTTTCCGTTGACGTTCAGCTTTGCGTGCCTTCGTTGTATGAGTAGCTTCTTCACGTAGTTTGAATGAGTGAAGGACATAAGGCGCGTTCGTAGCACATGCTCCCGTCTCAGTTTGTAGCGCAGTGGGGAGAGCGCCACGTACCTCTCGTTGCGGCCAGAGAGTCGTGGGATCGAAACCGGGCTGCGCTAACTATTTCGTTTTATAGTGGACTGCGCTGACGTCAGCCCAAACGCTGACGGGGCTGAAGAGACGCGCATGCGCAGTAGAGTGCGGACGGCGGACAACGACAATGAGGGAGGGAGGGACACAGCCCCGAGCATGAGATGCTTCGCATCTAAAAAGAAAAAAAAAACTGATTGATTGATTGTAGGGTTTATCGCGCCGACGCAACGCAGGCTATGAGGCACGCCGTAGTGGAGGGCTCCGGACTAATTTTGACCACCTGGGGATCTTTAACGTGCGCCGAAATCTCGTCCACACGGGCGTTTTTTTTGCTTTTCAGCTCATCAAAAGCGGCCGCCGCCACGGCCTGGAATCGAACCCGCGACCTCGTGCTCAGCAGCGCAACGCCTAAGCCACTGAGCCACCGCGGCGGGTAAAAAAAAACTGTGCCGGAAAACTTCACCCCTTTCCGTTCACTATTCAATGAGTAGTGGTAATTCGATGTGCACCATCAGTATTTCGAGACTTCGAGGGGTGGGGAGTAAGTTTTCCTTCTTGGAACCCCCTCCCTTCCCCCCTTTTTTTTCTTTCCTCACCTCGTCTACGCTGTATCCTACAAATGATCGTGAAACCTTATTCTGAAAGAAACCGGCGCACGTATGCGCCGGAAAAAACCGCTTCGCTACACGAGAATGTAGGTTGTAGCCAAGGAAAGCTCGGAAAGTACGTATACTGAAATGGCCAAGCTCACGTGCTCAAAACAAAAATGTACAAAAGCGGAACGACAGTTTCGGTAACTCAATTCAATTCGAAAATCCGCGGCGACAGAAGCAGTTGCGCGGAGAAAGAGCTGTTACAGCGCGCAAACGCGTGGCGACGCATGCCATAAATCGCTCGACCGAAACATTTCGCGCAGGACGTATAACACGGCGTTCCATCGATTCATTTTACAAACCGTAGGCTAACTAAAACGTTCGGTGAGGCCATTTTGGGTAAAAGCGAAGTTTCTCTCTTGCGTGAGGGTTGTTTCAAAGCCCGGCTTGTGCAAGGAGACCTCTAGAATTGTCTGCTGAGTGTGACATACACACATTCCTACGCCACCTCTCCTCATCTTTAGTTATTTTTTTTGTGGCCATATCAGGCTATTAGTAGCCATATTGGGTTACTTTTGGGCTATACAGGGCCACTTATTCAGTTAGTTCGTTTTTGTGTTTTTGTTTTAATTCCTTCTTCTCGCCAATTGTCAAAGTTTACGCTCTATACCACAGCCACATGTGTTAATATTGCCAGTAATCCAATTTTTTGTGCAGATACAAGGCGTTACGCGTTTGGTGCTCTCAGGAACTCAGCAAAAAAATTACTCCCACCTCCCCTCGCGGGAACCCCTGTGTAGATGCGACGCATAGGGGGTTCCGTTGTTGTTTCCGTTAGGTTGATTCTCCCATCGCGTGAAACGTGCCGTGAACCCCCTCCCGCGGCTATGACGCAACACAATCCAACACAATCCACTTTAATCCTATCCAATCCAAGCCAAGCCAAGCCAATCGAATCCAATCCAATGCCCCTCGCGAGAGAGTGTTCGCTATCGGAGAGGAGAGGGGGTGAGCGGCGGAGAGCGCAGCTCGCGCGGCGAGGAGAATGGGGGAGGGGTGTGGGCGGAAAACAACAACGCTGTATGGATCCGGGACAAGGCGAGTGAATGAGATGCAGTCGCATCTAAAATTTTCACCATTCCTTTCTGCAGACAGTTGAGAGATGTGCGAAAGCTCTCCTCTCACGACAAAAGTGCGTCAAAACCTCCGCTGAAAGTGCGTCGAGTCAATCGTCAAACCTTCAAAGGCGCAAATCGCAAACGAAGAACGATTCCACTCGACGATTTTTCGCGCACTAAGCAAACGCATCTGCGAGCGATCTAAGTGTATACCGATACATGGTTCGTGAGATAAAGATATACTCCTTTTGTACTCCTTCTTCGTGATGGATGCGTGCATTGTCTCATCTAGAACTGTTCCTTCTTGTCCACGCGATTTTCAAGTAACCGTTTTGACACAACGGAAGTCCGGTTTCGCGCATGCGCCGTGTGTCCAGAGGTCTTTCGACCAACCGGTCTCAGGGGAAACGCATTAGTTATTAGGTGCGGAGTACCTTAGGACCGCACAATGTCCGTCCGCGTCCGTGCGCATAGCATTTACAATCGCAAAAAATCACACAGGCACGGGAAGGATTCGAGCCTGCGACTGGTAGCCCAGACAGAGTTAGTGTCAGTCGCCTTACCCATTGGGCTACGGCCGTGAGTTAGTACCCAGGAGTCAAACGGCTTACTCCCTCGCCTGTAACGGTGCGGAGTACCTTAGGACCTCCCAATGTCCGTCCGCGTCCATCCATGCGCACACCACCATCAAGCGAAATTCGATTGATTTGATTGATTGATTGTAGGGTTTAACGCGCCGACGCAACGCAGGACGATGATGCGCGCCGTAGTGGAGGGCTCCGGATTAATTTTGACCACCTGGGGATCTTTATCGTGCGCCGAAATCTCGTACACACGGGCGTTTTTGCTTTTCGCCTCCATCAGAAAAGCGGCCGCCGCGGCCGGGAATCGAACCCACGACCTCGTGCTGAGCAGCGCAACGCCTTAGCCACTGAGCCACCGCGGCGGGTATCAAGCGAAATTCGATTTGAGCCGTGAGTTGCAGTTTCATTTAGGGAATAATCAAGGTGCAACTCACGGCTCAAATCGAATGACGGTCGGGGCGCAACTTGGATGTCATTTCCGAGTGCCCGTACTCCGTATCCTCGCCATCATACACGGAGTGGAGATGCTGCCACTTTTTTGACATTGCACCATCAATTCCCACTAAAAAAGCTTTCACTTTAATAAAAACGAGCACGTGTTTTTTATTTTTTTTTCCAGCGCGTGTGCGCCCGGGCAGCTACCGGAGGATGCGCGGAAGACGGCGCACATCATAAATCCACCGGTTTGCATGGTCGAGCACGGTGTGTTCGGTCCGGCGGATGCCGGAAGTGCTACACAAACAGACCTCAAACGAGCCCCTTTTCATATGCATATACGAGAAACGGCGGCTCGCCAACAGAAACGTTTTCACCGCGAGCACACGCCCCAACTCAAGGAGTGCACGAAGGAAGCACTGCAGTTTCGGTACCACCTCCGGCCATATCCACGCCAGAGCCTTTTTTGCTTTTCGTGCACGCTGTTCTCACCCGAACAACACAAAGTTTTTCGCGTGATTATGACGTCTTTGTTGGTCACGCTGCGTCAGCACTTCGACACAGTCACTCAAACGGCGGGAAATGCCGCTGGGTATACCGCGAACATGGGCGTTGGAGTGCCAGATGAGCGGCTGGTCAGTGATAGATAGCAATGCGGCGTTACGACGCTGTTTCTACCTAACTTGAGAAGGCTCGGACACCAAGCAAAAGATGGTCGCATTACCGTTGCATCACAAAGTACGGTGGGTCAAAGGAGTAGCGATACAGGAAATCGGCATGCTGATGCAAATGACCACATTATGTTTCACACAAAATATATGCACCTCCTGAGAGCGTCGCCCCCAGCATCCGACCATCCATACTATATTTTAAAAGAGGAAGTCGGCATAATTGCATGACGGTTGCTTATGAGTGTGAATGGTCAGCTATGCGGGTAAGGGTTAAACTAGCTCACCACGCACACGAGAAAGAGGCGATCTCTGCAATTGAGTACCCGCGGTCGGGGATAAAAAACTGGAATAGCGATAACATGCTCCTGAACGGCCTGTCGCTTTACTCGGTAGCCTGAATATCACAGCCGCTGACGTCTGTGCGAACTTTTGTGGGCGCGCTAGCGTCAAATTGCGCCGAAATTGTCGCAGTTCTCAGAAGGGCGATGAGAAAGGCAAGGGCGGCCGCTTTGTCAGGATCCCAGAAAAAAAGGAACACTTTAACAGCGCAGCTGCTGTTGCTGGCCGTAACGCGTGCTGCGGCGTCTTTAGAAAAATTCGGGTCATAGTTACTTCCGCAGTTTACCGTTCACGTGAGCGCGCGCTTGACGAGAAGCGTCCGGCGTCGTGCAGGCTTGCACGTGGCACTCGCAAGATTGGATAAGGAAACGGTTCCCGTCCGTCCACGCCTCAAGGTGGGAGCGCAAGACAGCTCGCGCTACAGACGCCCAGTTCGCGAAGTCGGCTACCGCCGGTTCTAGCGCGAGCTGACGCGTTCCACTTCGAAAGAAATGTGAAAGCCTGCGGACAAAACTATCCTGGCCCGCCAGTAGTGTACGAGGAAGACAACGATATAGATGGACCACGACGATGACTACTACTACCACAACGAAAAGCGACGACGGAACATGTAAATAAACAATGTGAAACCTGATTCTGATTGGGGGGGTTTAACGCGCCGACGCAGCGCAGGCGATGAGGCGCGCCGTAGTGGAGGGCTCCGGATTAATTTTGACCATTTAATCCCATTTATTTCCTGTCCTCTAATGTACACACTAAAAAAAAACTAAAAGAAATCGAGGACAAAACCCGCACCAACAAAGCTATCGCAGGTTTAAACCAATTCAAAATAAATAAAATAGGCACTAGGCCCAAAATACTTTTAGAAAAAAGCCGATTCGATGTTGATTAAAAGAAAAAAAAATCACACTCCACATCCAAAGGCGCTACTGTCTACATGGATGTGAGGTGTAACTTGCGTCTTAGAAAGCGCTTCAGCCGCGGGCGTGTCGTTGGGCCACTTGTCGCTACTCCTCAATACTGGCTTGCTGAAATATTTGCGTCACAGTGAGGGCAAAGTTAGGCGACTTCTGGGAAATCGGTACTCGCACGTTAGGCCGTTGGTGCTTCGAAGAGGCTCGAGGAGAACTAGATATATCCGCTTCGCATCACTCCTCCACAATATGTAACAATCGTTTACATTGGACTTTATGATAAATATGAGGTGGATATGAGGTGTAACACCTGGGGATCTTTAACGTGCGCCGAAATCTCGCACACACGGGCGTTTTTGCTTTTCGCCTCCATCAGAAAAGCGGCCGCCGCGGCCGGGAATCGAACCCGCGACCTTGTGCTCAGCAGCGCAACGCCTTAGCCACTGAGCCACCGCGGCGGGTCAATGTGAAACCTAATGCAATGCGTGGCGGTGCGTCCTTCAGTGCTTACACCGACAGAAATCTTCCAGCTCCACCATGGTTCACGCCTTGCGCAACCTTCGTGCAAGCCTCGCCATTTTTTTTTTTTCTTGAAAGAGCAGTGTCAGGGGACTTAAAATGTTTGCAAAATCTTTGATCAATAGGACAAAAAGAGGGGCATGCACAATCCTATGAAGCAGCAAACGTCATTACTTAAGGGTGGCTCCGTTTTTTTTTTTTAACACACGCACTTCTTTAAAGTCGGGCAGGACTCCCCTGGCATCCAAGAGGCGTTTTAACATTCTGAACCGGTTGCGGCCGAAATAACACGCGTTGGCCGCGGCACAGCTGTCGAGCGCGATGCTCTCTGGCGACCACGCGCATATGGAAGGAGGACGACTACATCATTGTGCGGGGTTTCACGCTCACCTATTCATAGTAAAAAGCGCGCATGCGTCCACAGGGTGGACAGTAGTCAGCTTTCTATTTTGACGGCTTCGAAAGGAAAGAGAAAGGTCTTCACGTCCGTACTTCTGAGTAAAACAAACAAACCAACAAACTAGCTGAGGTTTCTACGAATTCCGGACTTGTGACTAGTGCGATGCAGTACCTACAGCCCTTTTAGCTTCATATAAGACAAAAAAAGCAACAACGCGTGCACCGCGGTTCCAAAGCGCGCACAAGCAACAGAAAAAAAAAAATACGACCACCACCCTTTTGTGCTTTCGCGAAAACTCCACGAGGAGACGGATACAGCCCGCGGAAGAGTTAGAAGCGCGTCGACATAGTCGGTCAGCGCCTTGTTGGCCCACTCAGGCGGCCGACGCCAACCAACGCTAAGCGGAATCACTCCCGCGAGCAGTTATACAAACAGCGACGAAAGAAGCGAGGGTGCGCCACTCACCACTCGCTGCTAGAAGCGGCGGCGTCGAAGCGCTGCGGCGAAGACTCCCCCTCAGGCGGCGACGCTGGCGGTGCCTTCGGGGAGGAGGCGGAGGAGGAGGAGGCAGCGGCGCTGTGCCGGCGTCGGCGGCCGGCGCCCACCAAGTGGTGGTCGCGTAGCCAGCGTTCCAGAACTAGCCTCGACCGCAGTCGCCCCGAGGCCAGCCGCAGGGCGTCGTACGCGTCGCCGGAGAGCAGACGCTCGAGCGACGCCGCGACCCCGTCGTCGCCGGGAGAAGGGGAAGAGAAGGGGGAGGAAGGGGGAAACGCCAGGGAGGCGCACGAGGGCAGCGAGTCGCAGCCTGCGCCGTGAAAGAGAAAAAAAAAGGGGGAGGGAGAGGACAGGGAAGATCACGAGGAGACAACACAAGCACATCATATCATCGGAGAAAAGTAGAAAGGGAAGCGCGCATACGATTTCCCGCAAAATTGAAGTGGGAGTTGCGCGCCTTGAAGAGCTCGCTGCACTTTAGCTACCCGGCGTGTCGTAGTGGGAACGCTAGGAATTCATTTAGGCCACCTGGGGACACGTCAACATACGCTAGAATGTCAGGCACGTTTTTTATTTTTTACGCCTCCGCCGGAAAAAAAAAAAAAGGAAATGATATCCTGCACCCATCGGTCTCACGACGACGATGGTTGAACGCGGAGCTTTCTCGTGACGGATTCTTTGGTCGTCGTCCGAGTTTTTCAAACCCATCGACCATGTCGAAATGGAGCAATCGGACAGACACCGGCTGACCCAGGTTCGATTCCGACCGCCGCAAGCGCTTTTCTTTCTTTCTTTCTTTCTTTTCGGCGTTTTCGCGTTACAGACGTCATCAGTGAGAACACTAAAGATTCGCTTTAAAAAACAAAAGGCAACTGCCTCGGTCGGGAGTCTCCTCGCGATGAGAATCTGGACGCCTCAGCAAATGAGCCACGGCGGCGGCACGCACCGAACGCGACACAACACTAAGTACAATGCTGCTGGTGCACCCACTTCCTCACAATCAGTCACATTAAAACGCCTCGACGCGCTTGAAATACTACAGAGGAAAACAAAACTGAAAAAAAGATGTTGAACATCGCTTTTTTTTTCTTTTGTTCCTGGTACAAGCGTTTTCTTTGTGCTGCCCGTCAACCACTTATTGGCGGGGCGTGACAGCATTCAGTGTCCCGCGAACGAGAACACTTGAAAGGAAGTAAATGGCATCGCCAGTAAATTAATGCCACCCGCAAAAAAGAAAGAACTGCAAGTGCGCGGGTATGGGCGGCCCCCTGCACGCAACAGCCTTCCAACTAACGGTGCCATCAACTACCCCACAAACCCCCATTGCTCTCCTTCCCGCATTGCGCGTTCATATAGTCCGGGAGGGTCCAAATGGCTCGGATTTATATCTGCCGCAAAAAAAAGGAGAAAAATAATAACCCTCAGGACACTTCAGTAGTACAACTCGTTCAACACCCGTTAATTCGTAATTTCGGTTAATTGAGACGCGGCGTCTGGTCCCGTTTAAATTCGCATTGCTGTATGGCTAAAAGCTATAATTCGGACAGATTCGACCGTTAATTTGGACTTCCCGCCGAGTTCAGGCGGGGAAACAGCAGCGCATTCCACCACGGCCGACGGTCAGCTAATACGGATTCGCAGCAGAAATCAAAGGCACACCTAGAAAACTACGAGAAAAGTCGCAAAGTATGAGTACCAGGCACATCATCTTCACGACTGAGCAAAGAACAATCACTGAGTTCTTTAAAATTAAAGATTGGTGATGCTGAAAACATTTATCAGTTGTTATGACCGTACTCGCGATAGTTCGGAAACTGTTAATTCGGACATTCTCTCCGCTCCCTTGAAATCCGCATTAACGGGGTTTTTCTGTAGTATATCGTTTCCTATGGAGATACCCATGAAGAACTTCTCCAACCCCAAATCATGTTCCCGTCTCTCAGGTTTCACTTACGTTTCTTCGTCTTTTGGCGCGAATGGTCAGGCTGGCGAAAGAATTCGCGCCCCAGCCTCCCCACAGTCAGTGTTATCCGTGCCTGGCGTACACCTGCTTTACTCACTTGCTGTCACGTCCACTGTCACGCGATATGACATCAGAGCCGCACGCTATAGACCAAGTCTCGCAACGTGTCGGTGTAGGCCGGCGGTAACGAACTCGGCTTCTACTCTGGAGACCCGGATTCGACTGCCAAACGAGCTAAAATGAGGGTTTTTTTTTAAAAGCGAAAGCTTTTGGAGTGGGACAGATGGCGTTACGTCAAAAAAATGCCGTATTTTCGCGCGTATAACCAGCGGCAAAAAATGAAAATTCAGTGCCAAAGTAGGGGTGCGGATAATATGCGGGGTTTTTCCTTTAGTGCAGCTTCACGGCAATGCGCGTTGTGCCGTGAAGCTCCTAAGCAGTAAAAGTGAATAAGCCTTCGTTAGCTTTAGCGAGAGCAGTGACACTGAGTGAATTCTGACTTTCGCCTCGCAGTCGGTGTATTCTACTCGCTAAGTATACGCTCCTTCTGTCTGCATAGTATGTGATGTGTTGCTTGAGCACTAGCTTTGGTGTGAACTTCCCTGTATCAAATGTGCGGGCAATACGCGACGATTTCTTTTTATTTTCCGGAGGGCTGAAAGTGGGGGTGCGGATTATATGCAGGGGCGGGTTTTAAGCACGAAAATACGGTAATACATTTCCCCATAGACTTTTTGGTCGACCGAAAAGTTCTGATAATACCTCTCGACACAGGGCGCATGCGTGAAACCGGGCGTTCATTGTGTCAAAAAAGTTACCTGAAAATCGCGAAAAAGGAACGCTTCTAGCCCTTTCAGTCCTGATTTTTTTTTTCAAGCAAAAGAACATTTTCTTAAATTTTAGGTGCCCATAAGCCCACAAACAAGAAATAGAGCTGATAGTGCAAGTATTTATTGATTTATTAATGATGCAATTGATCAAAACAGCTGGCAATTAAAGATTTTAGATTTAGTAGAAACATCCTTCTGTCATCTTTTCCTAAAGTTTATGACCACATGAATCTACAAACGAAAAATGAGCTTCGTAGTGCACGTATTTTTAGATTTACAAGCTTGAGTTTTTAAGACCTTCGTTTTTTTTTGAGCCTCAATGTCGGAATTTTGTGTTCAATTCAATTGCGTTCAATTTTGTGAATTTTGAGCTTTTTCTTCTTCCTTGTAGCGTCCTGCAGCCCCACTAAAACGTAAAAACGGTGACGTCTATCGCAAAAGGCATTATTGAAGAACAATTTTCCAGGAAACTAGCCGTTTTAGTTTCGTTCTGTATGCACAAGAGGAACTTGAGGAACTTTTACCCGCGATGATAACTAATTCAATTGCACACCGCCATGGCACTGGGGAATATTTGACAATGCCGAACTCGATCATGGCGAAGGACAATACCCGCATCGATCATGAAGGAAGAGTATAGTAGTATGTATACCTTTGTCTCATAAACCACGTATCGGTATACATTTAGATCGTTCGTAGACGCGTTTGCTTAGTGCGCGAAAAATCTTTGCATGGGTTCGTTCTTCTTTTTTAGATTTGGGTCTGAAAGTTTGACGATCGATGGGACGCACTTTAAGCTTTCGCGCTTCGCTCAACTTTATTTAGGAAGGGATGGTAAAATTTTTATGGATGAAGCTTCACAGGGGCTGGGGCTGTTGGCGTCTCCTGTCGTCGTCGTAATCGTCATTTCATGTAGCCACGGTACTAAAAAACCGGGAAACTCGTTTACGCCTCGCGCTGGAACGTAACGCGTGTTAACAAAAACACAGGGACACTCGTTTACGCCTCGCCCTGGAGCGCTTCGCAACGCGTACTAAAAAAAAAAACACCGGGACACTTGTTTACGCCTCGCGCTAGAGAGCTTCGCCCTTCAAAGACAAGAGAATATGAGAGCAAACCTGTACACTTCTACCCCCAACGGTTTCATCTACGTGGCAGAAACACCAAGGCGCCAAGAATACTGCATGCTTCGCCCCTCCCCAGGTTTCACGTCAGTGGAGATGGCCGGGGATTTTATTCACATGTTGCAGCGATGGCCGTTTTCTCTGTCCGGCAACAACCACAACGCCAGTTCATCGTACAATGTGGCACTTAAATCTTTCGCCTTAGAGAAAGAGGAGATAGCTGGGGGTGAGAAGACATCCACATCCATACGATCGTTAGCCGCCAACAGTTAAAAACTGGCTGTCATTCGGCAGAAGACCAGGCCACGGGCCGATGGGCGCGCGGAAGCTGACACGTCGACCACGCCCCGTCGCTGCTGCTGCTGCTGCTGCTGCTGCTTAGGCAATCAATGCCGCGGACGGGGAGGGCGGATGGAGAGTGACCTAAGAAACAGTCTAAGTGACAATGGATTCCGCCATTCTCTCGCAACGACGACAGCTGGCACGTAGTGGCTGCTAGCGCTTCAATTAAGAGGGAAATCGACAGTCCTATACAAGTAAAACGCAACACGAGGACTCGCAAAGAATCGAACTATAGCGCGCGATCCTTTCCTAGAAAAACGAACAGCCACGAAAGAAAAAGAAGGCGCTAAAAAAAGAGCAAGGAGCCGCCTTTTCTCTCGCGTTCTATTTTTTTCACGCCGTAGCTATACTAAGCGTTGTCGAACGAACCAAGCCAAGTTAAACTCGTTCTCCATTACCCGTCGCGCAGAAATGCGAACGAGGCGCCTCCTGGCGACAAGCGCGAAGGAGCAGGTTCGAACGTCACGCAGTGGAAGTTTCGCGTACAGTAAATCCTCGTTATAACAAGGTCCTCGGTGCCAAAAACAGACTTCAATTAAAGTGGAAATTTATAAAAATCCCAGTAATTTTCTTTCCCCGTAATTCAGTGGGACCGTAAAACGCCTCGAATAGAACAATTTCGTTTCAAAGCGCGTTTACTGTATACCCCAACGGGAACGCCGAGGCTGGGAGGTGGGAACCAATTCGGCGCACAGGTGACAAGAAGCGTGCGACGTATTTATTTCTCCTTTGAAATTATTGTTGTTTACACATCTGACATACGGGCAACACGTAAGGCAGTCTGATCAACAAACCAGCGGCTTCGTGTGTGTGGCCTTGCAGCAGTAGCAACGCCTGCGACACCAAGCCACCTCGAGACGGGGGAGGAATGTCATTCAATGCGCGTTGGTGAAGGAGAGTAACAGAAACGAAGCTTCCATTTCAAACGGAATTTTAATGACACGTTATAATATCAGGGGATGGGGCCATTTACATACACAAAAGCGAAAGCGCACGTATACTGTATACAGTGCGTGCGTGCGTGCACGCCGCATTGAAAACGCCTTTGATACGCCTGTGAAACGCCTTTGAACCCCCCCCCCACCCCCACACACACGCACACCTACTCCCTAACCCCTCACCCCAAGCCAAAACTCTCGTCAATGCTTTTGGACCTCGAGTGATGCTTAACAAAGAACCCTTTAAACCCTCCCCCCTAAACCTTATCACGTTTGTTTGTTTATCTGTTTGCATAAACATGCGCTTGTTGTGGCGGAAAACAGGGTAAAAGCTTGTACTCGGCAACTTGACCATGCCCTAAATCCTTCATAGAGGCTGGAAAACAGCGGGGAGAAAATAAAAAACCAAAACGCATAACGCTGAGCCGACTTGCGGGTGGCAAACTATCTTTCGAGGGTAGAAATGCGATAAAGTGAAGAGCACGATAAGTGGCTCATCAATCAGAGCACATAACATCGTCAAGAGCTGCAGTTATCAAATACGTAGAAACAGGTAATAAAAGAAGTTAAAGCAGCTCTACTGAACGTGAAAGCTGTCAAGTGCGAAACAGCGATTCGCCAGACGGGCTGCGTAGCTCTCTCTCTTGGCTATTTTCAGTATCACCGTGGCGTTGATACCGAAAGTAGCTGAGAGAGGGCCAGCCTCAGACACCGAGAAAGCGTATAAAAAGACACTGTATTAAGTTTTCACTAATTTAGAGTAATTAATGCGTTAATTCGTGACTTTTTATCTTATTTTACGTTATTGTGTACTCATTCCCGGCATAGCAACGACAGTCTCCGTGGCCACGGCGCAGCACAAAGATCACACCCGACACTGCAAATGAGGAACATGCAACCTCTGTGGCGCAATGGGATTGACATCGGCTTCGAAACACGAAGGACCAGGGTTCGATCCCTACCAGCGGAAACGGTTATCTTTTCGAACCCTCGCCGCGTTACGCGTTAGCTACGGCGACAAGCCGGGTCGCTAAAGTGCTCCGCACTTAAAGAACGAGGTCAAATAAACATCATCGTGGTGGTTTAGAGTACATGCAACAAACCACACAGAAACAGGTAAAACCTAGCCAAAACCGCCATTCTGCTTTGATGAAGCAGAGTCCTGTCTATTCAATACGACGATGATGTTTATGCTTGATTGATTATGGGGTTTTACGCACCCTACGCCAGACAGACGATGAGGCGCGCCGTAGTGGAGGGCTCCGGGTTAATTTTGACCACCTGGGGATCTTTAACGTGCGCCGGAATCTCGAACACACGGCCGTTTTTGCTTTTCGCCTCCATCAGAAAAGCGGCCGCCGCGACCGGGAATCGAACCCGCGTCCTTGTGCTCAGCAGCACAACGCCATAGCTACTGAGCCACCGCGGCGGGTATGTTTATGATGATGACGGGACCTACGAACGAACGGACAAATGTTTGCATCGAGCCAGGGCACACGTTACACTGCACCATAACAACGAAACATAAGTGTGCCTGTAAAGGGTGCTTTGTCGCCGAACACACGTGGCTGCGGAGAAGCACGCTTCGGAGGGTGAGAAACCCCACAAAGGCAGCCACCACACGAGGGCAGCCACACTGCGCAGTTTACGCGAAATTCGAACTGCGCCACTCCCCTGAAACGCGACAGCAAGTTCTGGTTTCTCGAACGCCGTAAATGTCACGCGCCGCGCCGACCGAGCTTCGAGGCGGGAAAGAAAGCAGACGGCGAAACGTAGAAGTAGGAAATGGGATGGGGGAGGGGAGGACGCGTACTTGCTGCTGGAGGGCGCGGTCCGAAAAGTGCGTACCGGCAGTCCTTAAATGTCAATCACGCCTCACAATAAGGAAAAGAAAAAAAAAACGATACGAAAGAGAAACACCGTATATCACTGCCTGCAGACGCGGAATCGAGCGTTCTCTAAATCGCGAACTGCACTACAGCAGCGAGCTGTCACACAGCGGCGAAACAGAAAATAGTCGAAAAACACCGACGGCTCTGAATCCGGTTCCTCCCCAACCACCGAATGTCAAGCAGCTGTAAATTAAGTAAAAAAAGGCTAAATACAACAAAACAAAACTCAAGCACGTTTCTCGCGATCAAGGACGTGCAAGCCCGTTTATTCTTTTTTGCAAAAGATCTAGGAGAGACGCCAAGAGTTTTCTTTTTCTTTTTTGTTCCTCTACTTATTTTCAAAGCGATTCACTTTCTAGGCTACCTTCTTGGCTACGAGTTTGGATAACGTTCGTTGACACCTGATAAACTACTAAACCTGCGTAGAACGAGTGCAAATTATGCGAAGCGCGATGAATTATTCCACCACCTCACGGGAGTATTTCGTGTCAACATAAAAAACACGAGTATTCAAAAGTTGGTGGTAGAATTAAGCATTTATTGACGCGTAAAGTTTTATCTTTATCGACAAATGACTTTTCCCGTTTCGGAAAATCGTGGGGCCTTGCTCTGATCCCTACTGAAGACGAGTGTCTTATTTTTCTTTTATTTGTTTTATTTTCTTTCGGGTCGTGACGTCATTCGTGCTGCTTGTACATACTGCAGACCGCAATAGATATGCACATTTGCTAGACAGCGCTTGCACTGTCCTCTGTCTTTTCGTCTCCATCTCTGCACTATTTTCGCTTAAAGCTATCCGAGACGCACGCGTGAAATTTGAGAAAGATTCAGTGACTGCCCAGACGCATTTATGCCAAACACACCGGTGTGCCACGACGATGTTCGGGGGAACGTCAAAACAGATCCGAAGCGTACACAGCGAGTAAAAAAACACCAGCTTTCGGTTGGGGAGAAACTGGTACCAGGTTTAAATAATAAACCAAAAACAGAAAAAAAAAATGTTTATTTCGCCGGTAAAATCTGCGGATTTCCCTTTACAGTTGAAATGAAAAACTATTCCTACAAATTTAAGTAAAAAAAACATTCGCAAAACGCCAAAGTTTTTTGTTCAGAGAGAGGAGAGAGAAGGAGATAGAATATATATATATAAATAAATATAAGAGAGAAATATGTAGGAGAGAGAGAAAGAGAGAGAGGGGGGAGGGAGGGGGGTGCAGGCACCTTTAATGAGACTGGCCATGTCAGCCGAGCTAAGTTGCCTGCTTCCTGCGGCAGATGAACGCGGTGACCCTGTTTGTTATAATGATGCTGAGGAACAGACACGTTTTCAACTATTTACAAGGTCTGATCAAGACTCGTGTCTTTTAGGTACGCCGCTAAGGCTTTTGTAGCAACGAGAGGACACGTTTGGAAGAACTCCAAGCAATACCATTTACCAGTAGGGACAAAAAAGAATATAAATTCTCTGTTCCGAATAGTCACACGAGAAAGAAGTAGGTCGCGTAGCAACGAGACGCGCAGCGTATAGCGGGGAAACAGAATATGAATACGGTTTACAAATTTGACCGGGCCGACGGCACGCGACCAGGGGGAGGCGCTGGGCCGCCAAAGTTTCCAGACACCACGGTCCACCAGCTCACCTCCTCCGGCCGCCAACCATTCAAAAGAACAATCGATAAGAAAGAAACTTGCGGAAGCGGCGGGCACGGGCGGAATAATAGCGAGGAGAGCGGATGGCGCGCTGCTCTTTATTGCATTCACGGCGAGGCCGACGGGACAACGACCTCTCTCGCCACGCGCGGGGACACAATGTGGACACTCTTCATTTCTGCCTCCGCTCTCGTCTTTGTTCCGTCCCGTCGTTACGGGGGAATACGGACAAGCGATGAAGCTCTGACCCCCAAGCGCCGCTTTTGTGGCGCGAGCGGAAGTAAATATGCGCGAGTACGTTGCACGGCCGGTGCTCTCTCTCTTTTTTTTTAAAGAGGATGATCTTCCTTGGACGACGACAACGTGACAATTTTCAGCTACATGTCTGTCCGTCTGTCACTGGATCCAGAATGTTTGAGCACGAAGCATATGAAGCCAGGATCACTTCCACCAACTGAAACTGCTGACACCGCTCATAAATGTCCGCATTATTCAGTGAAAAGAGAACCTCGAAACAGATTTGAGGCAAAATCTTAGTACATAACTCAGTAATTAAAAGGGTAGTGACACGAAATTTCAAAAGCAGAGATAACTATGTGAAATGCTTCCTTTTCATCGGGAGATATCTGCCAGCAAGTTTCAACAGTAGCCGTTCAGTATAACATATTTTAAATCCATTTCAATCGAAAGCGTGGACCAGTGGTGCAAGGTTGGAGAATCAGGAGAGCTTGGGGTCGACCTAGCTTCTACCGGTTTTGCTAAGTTTTGCTAGGCTTTGCTAAGTTTTGTTAGGTCTCGCGATGTTCTTGCTAGGCTTGGCTAAGTGTTGAGGTGTGAGGCCGAGTCTATCCGGATTTTACAAGGCCGTTCCGGTCGGTCCCCCACACTGTCAGCGGATATCCCAGTGGGGAAGAAACTTGGTCAAGCCCCAGCTCCACTGTTTCTCCTTCCTTGCACCACTGATGCAAGGTGCGCCAACTTTTTCTGCGTTTCAGTATCTCAAGAAAGACTACCACCTTGAAAACAGTATCGCAAAAGGTGCGCATACGCATATGCCCCTTGTGTTCACACTGGAGCATGCACGAAAGCCGGCTTCACTGTTATAATGCCCAGTCTGCGGTGGTGCACCCTTTACAGGCGGCACAGTTTTTTGTACTTTTTTTTGCTAACGCCACCGGACCAAGTTCAAGTAGCTCTGCTGTTTAAAAAAAACGCGCTAAAACGGTGTCGAAGAGAGGAGATGTAAAAGAAACATTAAAACAGATGGCGTTGGCACGAGCTGCCCTAATGGAAGGAGCACAAAGGAACAAACGACAAAGGAAAGGATGCGCGCTGTCCCAAAAATATAGCACGCGAGCGGTGCGAAAGCAGGAAAATTGAATTGAATTGAACAGACCTCCACTTCATTCATCATGGTGGAGATAGGGCGGCAGAAAACTACACAGCATCGTGTTTCGATGACATTAGCAGCGATGCGACGAGATACGCGGCCAATTTGATTACACGGATAATTCTGCTTCCGATAATATACGTTAAAGGGGCATGAAGACAAAATACGTTTGTTCTATTCGAAAAAGTTCGTGTTCTATAGTGCCCCCAGCGCTTGTCCGGAAGCAAAAGATGCTTTATTCACTGCAAAATTAATCAATTGAAGCTAAAATTTTGATTCTCGCGCCAAAACGTGTGTTCGAACGACGATATGACATCATAAGAACAGGTCTTTCAGCTAAACTTGGTGTGTAGCGGAGACTTGTTTACCGTTAGTCAACCTAGATGGCACCACCACACCGCGGCAAGCCATTGTCTGCCTTTGGTTTGTTTGTGACCGTATTTAAACCTGGCTTGTTTTTGTTCACGGAGAAAATAATCTTCGTGAAACATGGTGCTCGCTCGACAAATACGGTCACGCAAGACACCGTCGCTTGCGTCATTCTGCCAGCGTCGTCTGAGACAACCCCAAGCCGCGCAGTGCTGTGCATCTAAACGAAGCATAGTGCGCGCAGTACCAACAGCAACGCATCGGTTCTTCTACTGTTTACGTGTGCTTTCACAACTTCCGCTGTTTGTCCCATCATTCTTACCGATATAACAAGAATGTGCTCTAAATTTAAGCGCGAATAGCTCGTTCGGTAAGCTGATAAGTTCTGCCTAATTTGGGTTTCCGTTTTCCGGCCTCCGCCAATCGCAGAGCTAGCTGGTATGACATCATAGGTTCTGTCGCGGGAAATGAGCTAGTGGGTCGCATGGCCATTCCCCTTTTTTCCTATTTATACAGCTTATTTTAGCGATGTTTACGTTAAAAGTGGTGTCAGCATGATTCTAACGAGGTAATCTTTTGAATGAACCAAACTTGCATTTTGTCTTCATGGCCCCTTTAAACACCGAATAGAATCAAACACACCGAAGCGGCGCGAAATTTGAACAGACGTTCGGTTTAGAGCAAAGCCTTAATATTAAAAAAAGAAAAAAATTACACCATCTTCCCGTGGGGAACCATGAGGAGGATGCGAAGCATCATGGGGGTTCCGTGTAGGTTCCACTGTGTTGCCGTTTTGTTTTATTTATCAGAGCACGAATGGGAACGTAGTGTGAACCCCCATGTAGAGACAGAGAAATGTAGAGAAATGTAAAGACAGCGAAGAGACCGACACCCGCGTTACCTGATCGAACGCCTCCTGGTTCTCGTCTTTATTGCGTGCTCACGCTCCTACCCCGCTGCCCGCCCTTTCTCTGGTTGAGCTGCAAGGCGCGTGGCGCTTCCCGCCACAGCTTTCCCGCAGGAAATTCACCAACCTCATCTAAAGTTTCAGTTCGTCGTTTCCGTTGACGTTCAGCTTCGCGTGCCTTCATTGTATCAGTAGCTTCTTGACGTAGTTTGAATGAGTGAAGGACATAAGGCGCGTTCGTAGCACATGCTCCCGTGTCGGTTTGTAGCGCAGTGGGAAGAGCACCACGTACCTCCCGTTGCGGCCAGAGAGGTCGTGGGATCGAAACGGGGCTATTTATTTTATAGTGCACTGCGTTTGACGTCAGCCCAAACGCTGACGGGGCTGAAGAGACGCGCATGCGCAGTAGAGTGCGGACGGGGGACAACAACAAGGGAGGGTGGGACAAAGCCCCGAGCATGAGATGCTTCGCATCTTTTCCACTAAATAATGTAATACTTCATGGCCGTAGCCAGAAATTTTTCTCGAGGGGGAGGGGTGTTATGGGTAACAGGAAGGGCGAGTTTATGTAGAAAGAAACACTCGCAATCGCTTACGCGGTGCATTACGTCCCCGCAATGCTTCATATAGCTGAGGTTGACACCAGAGAAGGGAACCCCACCTTTTTTCTTTTTTTGCGCACTAGTGTTCGTTTTTGTATCCCTTCGGGGGCGGTACTATATAGCAGAAGTTAGTTCATTGGCAATGTATAATAAATATGAAAGAACTGCTTCTACATTATGTATCATGGCACTGAACAAAATACAATCGCTACATATTAGACGCCAAATCGCCCGCTCAGCTTTTCTAGAGTCTCTAATTAGGTGTAAGACCGGATTATCACCCCCACACCATTCATTAGTCCGTTAGCCGCGAAGAAAACACGACACACACACACAGCCCAGCCACAGTTTATCCCCGTACTTTTTCCGAACAAATAATTTTGTTTTCATACTTTCCACGCACGGTACAAGACTGGAACAAATTGCCAGAAAGAATTTTTAGTGGAAATTTCACGAAAGCGCTACAGGGACATTTTAGAAACTTTTAATTACTGGCGTCTGTGATTTTAGCGACGCTTCTCTAAGCTGTGCTTGATTACCACGTCTTTTATTTTGATTCGGATTGGAAACCACGTTATGCCTGTACTGAAATTTAAATTTCATTTTGGCCTGTTTACTTTGTACGTCTCCAAGCGAATTGTGTGTTGATGTCACTCCACTGCTTTTATTGCATTGTATGTGCATGTACATTTTTTATTTCGCCCGTCCTGCTTGGACCATTCACTTGGTCTGCAATATTACACAAACAATAAGACAAATAAAAGCGAAAACACCCCGCGCCGCGTCCGTGGCCTCAGCACCGACAATTAATCTCAATGACGCCACACGTGTTGCCAATACATTGTCACGAGACTCATGTCCCGCCCACGACCCGCCGACCTGCCCGGCCGCTACCTGGCCCGAAGCAAGATGACGCTTCCCTGTCCAGTTCTACGGCGTACCTCTCAGGGCTTTGACTCCGCCTCTGTAGCCTAGTAGGCAGCGCGTCACTCTCGTATTGCTAGGGCACTGCCTCTTTGCACGGGCGGGCGTTGCTGTTCCGGTGCCGGTGCTCCCCAAGACCATCATCCTCATTCGTGGCGGCGAAGACTTCTCATTCTTTCTTGGCCCCTCACGTCGCACCCTCTTCGCCCCCGTACACTTACTGCGACCTCGACCGGGACGGTCGGCTGCGAAGAAGGGGACAATGTTACGAGACGATGAAGAAGCGAGCAGTGGAACACGGCCTTGTGGTTCGAGCCCCCGACGACGCCGGTGCTGTGGGTGGACGCAGCAAGCGCGGGGCCTGTCACGGCCTCTGTCACGCTGTCGCCTCCTTGCCGGACTACACATCCATCCCTCAATACATACGGAAAAGCGCGTGTACAGATTCCTGAAGTCTGGAGATATGCCCTGCATGTGCGTCCTCTTCCGGCCAACATGACACGAGATGACCGCAGTGGCCGACGCTTCGCGCGGGCAGAAGCATTGGCTCGCCACTATGGTCGTAAAAACGGGGTCTTTTACGCAGACGCCTTCGGCCCGCACCACGGAGGTTGGTACACGGCCGCGGTCATCCACCAAAACACCGCAGTGAACGGACTCACTTTGCGTGCACACAACAATACACATGCGGAGGAGATTGCCATCGCGCTAGCTGCCGCAGATCAGCTAGGACTCGCGGGTCATTATCACCGCCTCAAGGGATGCCTGCCGCAATATCGAAGAGGGGTGCATTCCGTACTTTGCTTACAAAATTCTGCAAAAAACAGTAACTACCTGGGTGCCACCGCGAATCGAACGATCATATGGCCTCCGGCTCACACGGGCCTTGAGGGTAACGAGGCGGTTGACGCTGCTCCCCGCGCGCTCACTCTGCGGGCATCATCCTCATCCCTTTCCGATCCGGACCAAGAACCCGATCCCGCTTACACCTTTAAGGAGGCCACACAGTTTTATCAATCCGGCCATTCCGTCTATCCCAGGCCCTGTAGGGGCCTCACGAAGGCGGAGGAGCGCATCTTCCTTCGCCTTTGTACCAAAACTCTCTTGTGCCCGGCAGACTTAAAACACTTCGACCCGCTTGCACGGGGAAGTGCCTGTACTGTGAGGAAGATTCCTGTGACATTTTCCACGTGGTGTGGGCGTGCCAAAAAACCCCAAACCTACCCGCTCTACCGAACCCTTCCCGGGAGGACTGGGAGGCAGCCCTGCTCGGCTGCTCTGACCTGACGGCCCGACGGGCCCTGGTCGGGCGGGCCCGGGCCGCGGCCGACGCCATTGGGCTCCCCTTAAGGGGGCACCTAGTCTTTGTACGGGGCGGCCCCTTAAGGACCGCTCCCCACCCTCCCTGCGAAAACTTATGTAAATAAATATTTTTCAATCAGTCAGTCCAAGACGCTGCACTTTTTGTCGTTCTTTTTCATTTTTCCTCTACTCAGCTGTCGTCATCTATTTATCACTGACACAGCCGACCGCTGCCTCCGCGGCTCTGCACGTTTTCCGTCCCGACACTGTGTTGAGACACTGGGGTAAATAGCTGTGGTCCCTGTGGCCGCGCGCTCTAATTAAAAAAAAGAAAAAAAACTCAAGTTCTGACAGCTTCCCACATTATTTCTATTCTTTCTGGTCTATCCTTTTCTATTCTTTCCTTCTTCACTACGCCCCCCCCCACCCTGTTGAAAGCCATTTTTCTCTGCCTTGACATGTCATTCCATTTTCTCGGAATTTAATCCTGCAAAAAGCCCTCGTGTCCACCCCTTCTAACTTCTTTCAGCCTCTTGGGGCCAACACGTGGTTACATAAATAATCTTCGCAAAAAAGAAAAAGAAAACAATCTAGAACTGTCTTTAAATTATCGCACACGAATAATAGGCTAGGGTACGTTGTAGACTCCAAATTACCGCTAACTAGTTTCGCGCGCCACAAACGCCGGCATTAACCTCCTCCATTCATGCAGCAAGAAGTGAGTGAGCGAAAAACATTGAGCCGAGTGAGTGTGGTAGTGGTTCCTTATTCCAGGAAGCCATGTGATGAGGCCGGCAGCCTTCGCTCTGGAGGCCAAAAGTGTCTGGATGTCCTGATCGCTGCTAGTCACCAGGTTCTCCCACAGCTCAGGGGTGGGAGGGGGATGGAAGAGGGAGGAGGTTGGGGTTGTGCTTGCACTCTAATATGATGCGGGGAAGAGTACCGGGTTGTAAGCAGAACTTGCATTCGGCCGGAAATTGCACGAACGTGTCCACGTAAAATGAAAACCAGATTCCCTCACATGGCCGCATATCTTCCATTTACACGCGCGCCTTGCTCGTTTTTAATGAAATTAAGGAGCCACAAAAACCGGCAAACGCACTCGGAACGTTTCCACGTAAAACGATAGCCATGCCACACCTGGGGTTGCATATTGTTAATGGGGCAATGATGATGTTACGGGACTGATGTGGGCTCATGACTCACAGCGCCTCGATTCAAGAACGACGACGACGAAGTGCCTGGCGTGCACCTTGCGCGAGCTCTGTCATGGCTGCTATGTACATCTTGTAAACAGAACGCTTCACCCCATCGCATCGTTCGTCTCATTGTTATCCTGCCGCCAAGTAACATTTCATCCACATCCTGCAGCCTCCGCATCGCATCGTCTCGGCCTGGGCGAAACCGTCGAGGGAACGTGGGCCGTGTCGGGCAGCCCCAGCCCACTACGACCAGGATTCGACCACGTCCGCTGCCTCGTGTCCCCAGCCCGTGAGCAGCCGATCAAGACCGGCAGTTACAAGCCGAGACCACAACAGAAGATGCCTCGTCCTCAGCCTTCTCGTCCGACGTGGTTCGAGTTCCCCAGACGGTCCGTTTCTGCCTTCAAGACATCGGGCCAGGCGTCAAGGACATCATCGTCATCTGTGGCAGCAGGCACATCTTCACTGCATGTTTTCATCGCATTGCTAATCCGCATCGCAATCCTCCCATCGCCTCGGCCTCGACCGGGACGGTCTTACTCGACCCGCGCGGTGATGGTACGGGACTCAGGTGGGAAATGCATCACAGCGCCTTGATTCAAGGACGACGACGCGACGACAGTGAAGTGCCTGCAGCGCGCACCCTGCGCGAGCTTTGTCATGGCTGCTATATACGTAATATAAATACAGCATTTTCGCGCGTATAACCCGCACCAAAAATGCGATAATTTCAGTGGCAAAGTAGGGGTTCAGATAATACGCGGGATTTTTTTTCTTTAATGCAGCTTCACGGCAATGCGCGTTGTGCCGTGAAGATGACCTTGTGTACAAAAGTGAGGACTGCGGCTCAAGCGATAGCTCGAACGAGAGCAGTGACACGGAATGAATTGTGACTTTCGCCTTGCAGTCGGTGTATTCTACTTGCTAAATATACGCTCTTTCGGTCTGCATAGTATGTGTGATGTGTTGCTTGAGCAGTAGCTTTGGTGCAGCCTTTCCTGTATCAAATGTGCGGGCAATACGCGAGGCTTTTTTTTTTTTTTTTCCGGCGGGCTGAAAGTGGGGGTGCGGATTATCTCTTTTCGCTTGTGCACGCACAAGCCGCACAGGTTAGACCTGCCAGCAATCCAATAAATTTACCAGTGTGTCTTAAGAAGTCCAACCAGCATCAGCAGATCGGCGGGGAGGACACTCTGCTTTTGAACCAGCTTATCTCGCAAAGGAAATGTGCGTAAATCGGAGGAGAAAACTTACAGCACAGCTACGCGTTCTGGAATTCAACACGGCGAGGTAAGCGGCCCTCCGCGAGGAGCGGCGAAACTGACCGAGGTGGTGCTGCCATCTGCCCCATCCTTACAGAAGCTTGCTTTCCCTCCCTTTCTCTTTCTCTTTAATCTTTTTTGTATTCCACCCCTCTTATCCTCTTTAGTGTTTTATCCCCTCTTCCCTGCCCCCGCACTGGGTTGTATGCAGGTGAGATCCCTGCTGAGCTCAATAATATCCACAGTGCACTTTCCACTCCTCTCTTCCAACAAATCACTTCTCTCTCCTAGCATAGCCTCCGAGATCACCCCGCGCGCGAACGCGCGCGCGGGCCCGGGGTGATCTCGGAGGTAATGCCTTAGTTTTACCAGACCCGGACCGGTTTCGGGAAAGTTTCTACAAGATTTTGCGCAAGGTTATCACACACAAAGGCTTTACTGTCTTTGGCAAATCAAAGTCACTTCCCGCCTTTATCGCTCAATAAGTCAGAGAGCTGGAGGGGGAGGAGAAACGTGGGTTTTTTTGCTGCCACTTCGAGCGGCGTAAGCAACTGTACCTCTACGCGGCGGAAAAATTCTGGCGCGCGCACGCGGGTGAGAAAGTGTTTATTAAACGGATAATATTTACATGGCAAAGTCTCCCCCCCCCCCCCCCCCCCCCCCCCACCGCCCGCCCCGCATGTGCCGCTCGAAGTTTGCTTTCACTCTCGCCGCCGCGGCGCGTCTCCGGTTTCTCCAGCCGGCGGTGTCGTGTTGTTGTCGCTGGCGCTGCTACGCGCGAAACGCTACAAGTTCCACGGAGCACAAAGTGTTTGCGACGGAGCCGCCGGTTCTAGTTCACTCTACCGCCGGTTTCCGTTGTACACACGGCTGTCGCCGAACGGGTCATAACATCTGAAAACAAAGCTCTGGAACTAGTCGACAGGGTTCCCAGTGGGCGAGGCAATGCAAAAAACTCGACTGAAACGCCCACGCCCTATCAGCAATATAGGTTCGCAAGCAAGCACTGTCCACCCCCACAGTCCATTGTCCAACAACTACTTCTCCAAGTCTGACTAAGAAGACTGCAAGATACAAAATATGATAGGTGAAATACGTGCACACTCGCTGCGAGTGATAAGCGAAAATCGGCGATTTCGATATAGAGATGAAGTTGAGAAGAGCACGGGGATTATGGCAAAGTAAGCTACCTTGCATCTTGTAAGGTATCTTGCAGCCAGCCACAGAGCGGCCGGCTGGCCAACAGCTCGGGAGCAAGCCTGCGCACAACCTCTTCACGAGCCGGTTCTCCAGCTAGCTGCCGGCACCCAGCACCCGAGCTGGCTGGAATGCCACTTTCGCTTCGCGGCTCCTTGCACGAGCTGCCTGCAGCTGAAGGTCGTCCGCTACAAAACTATTTTAAACTCCTATAACGGATTAACAAGGCATTTACGAGGCTACCGGTCATGCCCCAGTTGATCTGGGGCTATGAAGTTGGCCAAGGATAAATGTCAGTTCAGCTCATAAACTTTTAAACCAGCACATTTAAGCACATTTGACATAACGAAAAGACGGCTAGTTTAAAAGTCAAAAAGTTATCTCCGCAAAAAATAATAATAATAACAATAACGCCTGCATGCACAGGCATTAGAAAAAGTTTAAAGACCGTGAGAGCTCCGATTTCAGCGAATTTTAATTTTCTACCAGAGCCCAGAAAATATCTCTCTCTCTCTCTGCAGACACGAGTTTCAACCACACTGAAAAAGGGAGTGCGAACGGAAAAAGAGAGGCGGCGTTCAGATTTTGTTGACGCAGAAAAAAATGCATGCCCAAGCCATAAAATGCAATTCGTGAGAATTTCAGTAAGTATCTCTCTCTGCTTCTGCCGTTCAGATTTCGTTGACACAGAACAAAATGCGTGGTACCCAAGCCATAAAATGCAGCTTCGCTGTATAAGTATTTCAGACTTTAATGCTCTCTTCTAACCACTGGTTTCTGCAACGACGCCATGTGGTGACGCCAAGTTCATTGTTGATGGATTAGCAGTGCGGATTTTTTTGGGGAGCAGGTCAGACCGCATTTAGAGAGGTACACGTGCTGGTGATGTCAATGGCTCTTCAAGGTGATTTTCTTGTTCGCCTGTGGAATCTGAATGGGCCCATTGGTGAGATTATCGGCATATAGAGATGGGAGGGACAGCATCTAGTAGTGGAGTAATACAATCTTTGAGAGCTTTGTTGAAAAGTGAGGAGAAATGACTGTAGCTTGGAGGAGTGCTGGGAAGGGGGGTGTGTGTATGTGGGTCACCCCAACTGTAGCAGTGCGGTTGGTACGGAGAGCTCTCACATAGTTCTGTGACGTCTCCCAACATAGAGAGTGGCTAGGCTGTTTAGTAAGACGTAAGGCGTTGTTCGAAACATAGAAAGGCAAAAAAAAAAAAAAAAAAAGGAAAACCAGGATGCGCTCCTACTCACACGCTTCGAAGCTCTCGCCGTTCACATTCAGTGCAGGGCCAGCCACGCCCACCACTCACCTGGTGAGTGGCGGCGAGAGCGGCCGGCATTCACTTCCCACACACCTTCAACAGAAAAGCAGCCACCTGAACTTGCCTTCGTAGTATCGCATCGACAAGAGCAGATGTGCTCATCAGCAGCTCAGCTGCATTACTCACGTTACCCGGACTATGGTGTCGAAGAGAAATGCACCCTGATCTTCTCAATATAAAACATCATGGTCAGAAAGAAACTACTATATATATTTTCATAAGATGCCGCGATATGGAGGATTTCCATCCTGGCATTCCTATTCCGGATTATGCCGTCGGTCCAAAATGTGGCCAAGCATCCTATGCCATCGTGCACCTGGTTCCCTGCATTGAATGCCACATTAGCCGCCTAAAGTGTTCCTGTTGCCTAACCCCCCCCCCCCCCCCCAAACACGATGCATGGCAGTATGGAGGCTGAAGAGAAATGGAAAAGTGAGCGGTGATTTACATCAGCCGGCTATCTCCTTTCAGAGGAAGGAATAAGTGTGAGCAGTGATTTGCGCCCCAGAGAGCATTTCTAAACATCACCTGCAAATCCCCCATCATCACCCAGTGGCACTGAGCAGCTTCTGCTTCTTTCGTACATAATCATCATCATGTGCGTGTTTTGTTTGTTCCGCAGCCTGTTCCCTTAAATCAACAGCTGTTCCGAACCCTTGCCTTTCAATAGCAATGATAGGTCACTGAATTGGATAGAATGCCGATTTTCCAGTAACACCTTTTGGTATTTAAAAGGGATGGGGGGGGGGGGGGGGTGCAGGACGTGCAGTCTGCAACGCCTCTCTTATTTTCTACTTGTGGCTAAAAGTAGGCAATTAGTGCCAAACATGGTCATCCGACTCACGCCTGACAAAAGCATCCACCGATATTTTCCCAAAGGAGAGGGGGGAAGAAGGAGCAGAGGCTTATAAGGGGGTACTTAGAGGGCAGGAGTACCAAAATGGCTCTTGAGAAAAAAAAAAGGAAGAAAACTGATGCATGGAGCAATCTGCACGTATTTCTAAATGACTAGAGAACCAACGAGCCTCTCCACCTATCTTAACAAGTGTGAGGAGCAGGAGTAAATGCTTCTTGACAAGCATTGGTGCTGCTATTTGGGCACACTGCTCGGTGCAGGGCGTCCCTAGTCCAGGATGCCCTGGCTTTGGCTGACAGTTCAGGCCCTCTTCATCAGTGTGCACCGGGTTCCAGGGTCTGCACTATTCAGGCAGGTGCCACCCACTGCTCTTAATAAGAAGGGGAAGGGTTGGAGGGTTTGTTGGCACTCCTATACCTGGTGGTATAGGGTGCTGGTAAGAGACAGAAATTGCAGGTGGTCAGGTATAGGGTGGGGGTAGGTGGCGTGAAGAAAGGTACGAGCGTGTGCAGGAGAGGGGTCAGGTGGCCGTGGTTCTCCTCCCCACCCCCCCTTCCTGAAATTTTCGATACCATGGAGGGGGGAGGGGGGAGAGAGAAGGGGCAGCCGAAAGGGGCCACAAACCCTTCCCTGCCCATCATAAAATAACGACTAGCGAGGATAATTATTTTTGTGTCGCAAAGCCATGCACAAACCAAATCGCAGCTTAAATATACACACAACCACACTAATCAGATATTTTTTTTTTCAATTTAACCGGCAAGAAAAAAATGAACAAAACAATTCGAATGTTATGTAGATAACAGAATCGTACCGAAGTTCTTTATTCTTAAATCAAATAAATTCCTTGCTTTGGCTTTTTTTTTTTTTTTTGCTGGTGTTTTTTTTTTTTTTCTTCTTCTTGGTCTCCCTTTTATTTTTGGGGAGACCTCCCCCCACCCCACTGTGTTTAGCATATTCCTAACCAGGTTTTAGCTTATATGCTATACTACTGTGCCCTAGGCAATTTTTTTTTTAGAATTTTTCACTGCACAGTGTGGTGCACAAATATGACCTGCAAATATTATTACATCGATGCTATGTTACGTTCGAGCTTGCATTGTGAGAAAAACACAAGTGTACAGAACCACTTCTGCATCCCTAAAACTCTGTGTCTTTTCCTTTTTCTCTCCATTGCTGTGACCGCATGCTCACACCTGCATTGGCATCGACAACATCATCAACAACTGTTCGCGTTGTTATAATTCGTCGAGGAAAGCATCTGTTCCCTGGTGAATTCCGATGCCAGTGGAGGTGTCAATATTAAAGGCATGTACTGCTTGGCATACTTCCAGGAACCTAATTGTGGACTTTCTTTTTAGTTGCTGTAGTGCTGCAGTTGAATACGCAGAAATGTGTGAGTTCAGGAACTTCTTGAAGAGTAGCTTGTCTGCCATCCTGTATCTCTAGTGGGAGAAGAAATGCTTCTTCTGACAGGTATGTCCAGGGTCCTGACGCTGTTCTTGTGCCGTCTTGTAGTATTGCAGCATACATCCACACGTGGTAGATTTGTGCGAGATGAGCGGGACAGGCTCGCAGACACGCATGGGTCTATCTTGCCATAGCCTCTGTAGCTTGCCTGCCTCGTTAGTGGTGGTGTGTGCAAATTCTAAAGCGGCTTTGCAAGATTGAGGAGGACAGAGTGCTGGAATGGACGATACATACTGGTGCTTGATCACTTCTCCGGCTTGTTTGAGTTGTCTGATTAGTGCTGCCACAGTCCTCTACAGGACTGGCATGGGTGGAAGTTTGGGTAATGCAGTTATTACAGTGCAATCAGCCATTTGTATAACCTAACTATAGTTGTGCCCACTCAGCCTCAGAAAGGCATTGGAATCAAGCCTTATAAATATGTGGCAGCAGCATGGCGTGGATGAGTTGGCGAGCTATGGCTCTCTGCATGATCCTGGCCTCGTAGCAAATACTTCCAACATGCAGTGGTACCTGTTTATTTTTATTTTTGTTGTTGACATGGACAATAGTAAGAGCGTCCTAAAAGATTCAAATGAACAATCAAAACAAAAACGCCTGTGTCTCTTCCTAGTTTTCTTTGCCCAAATCAGTAGCAAGCATACGTGAAAGTTTCTGCGATAAGGCTGCTACACAAACTTGTATACGTAATTTGAACTCTCGCTTCCTGATCAGATTATTCATATCCATCAACGTTGCCATTAGGACATTTATGAAATGAGGTACAACACAGGCCAAAGGCTGCAGGAAGGAACCCCATTTATTCTGGTCCCAAATTTGTGTAGCCAACATAAGGAGGCCTCAGCAGTATCGTGGAATAAATTGATAATAATTTTTTGGTTGCAGCTTGTAACAGAACAGGGCGCTGAAAACTTGGGCTCTAACGCTTAGTCTGCAACCAGAGTTCTAGTGAATATAAAAAAAAATGAACAAACTTCGATCAGTCCAGATGGAATTACCTTTTAAACCTATACTGTCACCACATGAATAATACCGTAATTACCCGATTCTAACGCGCCCCCGATTCTAGCGCACACCCGATTTCCTGGCAAAAAAACCGAAAAAGTGGCACCTGCAATTGTAACGCGCACGGAACTTTGTGAGCAAGAAAAACTAATGCGAGAGAAACAGGCGATTTATCTCCCGAAGTAATCTCACTTATCTCACTCCTCGTCGCTCTCCGCTGACCACAACATCTCGTCCTCGGTGCCGTCAAGCACGTTCGCGATGCCACACTTCCGAACGAACGTTCAACCATGGTCGATGGGTCGTGGCCCAGCCTTTCTCCGCGTTATATTATTTCAAAACTCGGAGAGGGGTTGGCATCGCTCCGGCGACTGCTCGAAAACGAGAAGTGTGACGTTAAAACGAAAAACGAAGTATTCTTTTGGGTGATTTCAAAAACCTACGAACCAAGAATGTGCAGCAAAAGAGATTCTTACACTATTGTTCTATAATTGCCACTGCATTTAGAAGCTGTGACTCTCCAGCTCGATGAAGGGACATCCAACTAAATAAAGTGGCAACGTCGGTACCTCCTCCCAGCTCTTCACACGCCCGAATTGGTCCACGATTTAGGGCACTGAACCTCTGAAGTGAGCATGGGGCATTTGGCAGCCACCTGTCGGAACTGTACTGACACTTACTTGAATTTCCAGCAGCATTTTCGTACGATACAGTAACTTTCAGCCGCAACATGTGTGAGCTTCGTATTAAAGGCGTCACCAAAATCAGCAGTAGCTGTTTGCATCAAGCTGGGCTTCATATTCAAGAAGTCTATTGACCACAAGCTTTCTCCTGTGCCACGCCTAAAATCTGACGGCTGTAAAAGCCAAAGCGGCCCTCACACATGAAGAAAAATGCCCTCAGAGCACAACTGTACGAATACAGCAAAGAAGAGCTTGAGAATTCCAGGCAGCTTTCTCAAATGTGTGTTTCCGTGTTTGCAATTAACAACAAATACGGTGGAAAGAAGTCGTGGAGCCAACCTTGCATCAAAATTTTTGTCACCCGATAGAATAATAAACTAGCCAATTGGGCACCAAGTACTAGCTACCAATGGTAAGTGGCAACCTGATACCTATGTGTACTGCAATTAAATGGTACATCTTTCTCAAAATGCAACGACAACCCTCCCTCACATTTTGCCACGGAGCACAGCCAAGGCCAGATAATAATAATAGCAATACTTTATTTGTACTCATGGTGGGTGGAACCAGGCGTACAGGGCTGCAAACCCAACCTGGGACCCAAAAGTGGTCATCTACGGAAGCTCTTTTTGAGCGATTACTGCAGCGTTTCAAGGGTGCCCCCGGTTGTTGCTGCTGCTTGTATATAGCAGCTATTTCACATGCCTTCGTAACGCTCAACCCTGTTGATGTTGAGCCTCTTAAGACGATGTGAACTGGAGTGGAGATTGAGTAGTAGGTAAGTAAGTAAGTATTGTTGAATAAGGCGGACTTAGCCTGGCATAGCTGCCGGCAATTGCTTCGCCTAATCATCCCCAATACCATATCAAAACTCTCAAAGTCATCACACCTCACTTAGTCCTAAAATAACAGACACACAATGTCACCACACCTCACTTAGTCCTGTGGACTGCAAGAATCCGAGTAGGAGATGAGACACCTCTCTTCGCATAATCCAGTGGTCCCTAGGAAAAATAATGTCCTCCGATGTAGCATGGGGCCCTCCTAACTTTTGGAGATCATGAAAGGTCTGCTATTAGTCTGATGCTTTCTTTAACCTGACCTCCATCTCGGAGGTTTTCACTGCCCACGTTCAAGCGAACTACCGCCTTTGTTAACAACAATAACAACACAGACATCCCATTTCTCACTCTACACGCCACTGATATCCACCACCGTTTTGGGCTCATAAGGGAATCCACGTTAGTAATGTATAGGACGCCGCCTCGACAGGATTTTGTACATTTGGACCCTGCTACCTCCGCCCAGAGAAAAAAACTGGAAATCAGCAATTTTTGAAAAACGACAACAAACAAAAAAAATATTAAGTTTTAGGGATTAAAAACCAGCCAAGAAGACGGAGGCACAAGGAAAGAAACAGACAGGATGATGCTGGACTAACAACTGAATTTTATGAAGAAAACAAGAAACTCCCCCAACCACAAGCTGCGCATGGGCTGAACTCAACAAGTGATACTTATCGCTTCGGCACTTAATCGGCATTTATCGGCACTTAATAAGTGATAGTACTTATTAAGTGCCCTTTCACTCTGTGAAGAAGGAAGCACTGTGAAGTTGGACATGGTCCACGGAGTGCACCAAACAAAACATGTTTTGTTTATGATGGGACAGTGCAAACTGAACGGGTGTAGAAAAGGACACAACTTGGACGCTGAAATTCAGAATGAAACTTGGAAGGACTGTAGCTTTATTCTAGTGGACAGACATGGGGCCGTTCATTTCCCTCCCACGTCATAGGCAGCTTACTGTCTGCATGAATGACACACCAAGCCAAACTGCTCAACCACGAAGGACAGCAGCTAGGTCGCATAGGGTGGCGAGGTGCGCCGGGGCACAATTCTCAGTTTTGTTCATTTCATGTCCGTTTCGAGCGAGCCCTGATTGGCTGAAAGCAGACGGCCAAATGCGCAGAGGCCACGTTAAGTGAAACTACGTCACGACTAAGACAGACATGAAATGGGGACAGCTAGGAATATCACCCCAGGTCTAAATCTCCCTTCAGCACAACGGGCATGTCATCAACGAGGGCACGAAGCCCAGCAGTGCGTGCACGCCTGTCCTCCCCCCAGTGCAGGCATAAATGGACGTGTGCATAGGTACGAAATACATCGGCAAAATGTCCACCTGAAAGTCCCCCAAGCTGGAGAATTATAAGTTCATGTTGGCGTTCCAGGCACACAAGTTGCTCTACATATGGGCGAGATTCACGGCTGCTACGCAAGGTGGAATTTGAGGTGGTGGCTACACATTCGAAGCAGCAGCTTTGTGTCGTTTTGATGCCTATTTGCTCTTCATTGTACCTCTGCAATGATCTGGTAACAGTGCCATCACCGTTATCAAGAGGCATTGGTGGTGGTGAGGGGTATAAAAGTTGTGAAAGAGGGATTGGCGGTGGTGAGAAGGAGCATAGAAACGGTGTCGAGTAAAGCGGCTTCAGCAGAAAGAGGGGGGGCAGGCAGGTGGAAACATATGCTGCTTTGCAGGAAAAAAAAAAAAAGAGTCCAAGGACACCTCAGCAAATTGTACGGGTTGTGAATGGGAAAGCATGAATGTCCAGTTGAACATCTGCCTCCGCTTTCACTTTGTCAAAGGGCTCACAATCTTGCCACTTGAGATGCTTCGCCTTGCAATCTACCGGGTGTGCGAGGTATTTGAGAACGCTTTTACTTATCGGCATACACACCAGCAGCCTCGTCATATATATATCTAGGTGTACGGCTTCTTGTTCATCTACCCCTTATCATTCATACTGCGCAGATTGATTGATTGTGCGAGTTTAACGCGCCGACGCAACGCAGGCGATGAGGCGCGCCGTAGTGGAGGGCTCCGGATTAATTTTGGCCACCTGGGGATCTTTAACGTGCGCCGAAATCTCGTACACACGGGCGTTTTTGCTTTTCGCCTCCATCAGAAAAGCGGCCGCCGCGGCCGGGAATCGAACCCACGACCTCGTGCTCAGCAGCGCAACGCCTTAGCCACTGAGCCACTGCGGCGGGTATACTGCGCAGTTTCTTCAAAGATGGAAGTGTACAAGTTGCAGCAGGAAATGAAACGCCATGTAGTCCTCGTCGCCCTGGCCGCGCACCCCAGCAACTTGGGAACTGCCACCTTACTGAACGTAGCGAAAACTTTCGTTTACAAGGCGTGGACAGAACTGATTTATTTATTTGATACATACTGCCAGCCACCTCTTGGTGGCCAAGGCGGGAGGGATACAAACTTGCATACTTGCAGCCGTGCAACACAGAACAGTTCACGGTACAGAACAGGCTTGCGTGGAACATGTATACTCGGGTTACAGGAGCAACACAAGAGCAGTACTGAAATACAATCCAACTTTTGTTCACAACACGAAGTGGAAAAGCGTGATAAGAGGAATTGAAACCTGCACACTGTGACCAGACAGCTTTTAGTACAAACAGGCAGTGGTAGCTGATAAGAATGCGTTGGGCGCTGCAATGCTGGCGACGTCACGGGGTTGTTCATTCCAATCGGAAATCGTTCGTGGAAAGAAGGAATATCACCGAGAATTTGTTTTTGTAAGCGGCATCACTATGGTTTTATCGTGCTTGTTCCGAGTTTTTCGCGATGTATTGTACTGCATGTATGTGCTAAAGGAGAGTCCTGAGTGTCCACTGACTATGTTATACAGGAATTTTATGCGATGTAGCTTTCTACAGGACTCTAATGTGGGAAGACCGGATCTATTACGGAGTTCAGTGACTGAAATGTGTCTACTGTACGTGTGGTAAATAAACCGAAGGGATTTATTTTGGATTCGTTCGAGCAAGTGTTTTTCTGTTTGTGCGTGAGGATCCCATACAACGTCAGCACATTCCAACAAAGGGCGTACCAATGAAGTGTAAGCGACTAGTTTTGTTTTGCTGGTACAGTGTCTCATGCAATGCCTTAAGAATGTGTTGTGGTGGTCACAGTGAAATCTGGGGCGAAAAGGAAAAAGCACAGTCAGCGGTCAGACATCGTCATAACCCCTTAATTTCCCCGGCGATGGCGTTATCCGTTGTTCGCGATGAGGGTGATGTCGTGCCGCCACACTTGTTTGCAGGACTCCGGGTTAATGCTGCCAGGTTACGTGGATGTGCTTGTCCCCGTCGTAAAGCCATGAATAGAAAAGTGCTTCTAAAGGGAGACCATTGGCCTTTCAGCAAGATTCAGTTCCTGTCCGCACTGCCTCCATCCCCCCAATAGTGGCATGGCTGAAACTTTGGCGACCCCGTCACCCTCCAACTTGTGGCCACCTAGTTCTCCAGATTTAAATTCGCTCGACTACTATGTCTGGGGCGTCGTTGAGGGAGAGGACAACAAAGGCCCAGATAATACAAAAGACTCGTTGAAGGCTGCCATTTCTCACTCAATGGCCAACATCTCTAAGTAGCACCTGATCCGTGCATGCAGCCGTTTGCGAAACCGAATTGAATCGCTTATTGCAGCCGATGGCAGATTAATTGAGTAGTTATGGAAACAAACCATGGGAGAAGCACTTTGCAAAGTTTGGTGAAAGTATGTCTGATTTTGCTGGAGATATTCTGTTGTGCCTGACGGAAGCGTTCTGTTCTCAAATACCTCGCACACCCGGTACATGAAGGCTTTTGCATGGCTTTGATCGGTCTCCTACATGTTGTACTACTGCTCCTTCCGGCCACTGTTGCGTAATGGGAGAGTTGAAGACGATTTTCTGCACTGGCATGGATGCCCCGCTCTCGCTGCTGCCGAGCTTATGCTCACGTAACGAAATGCTTCGTGCTATGAAATGCTTCCAAAGGAGCCATTTAGTGGCTTCCAACAGTGACAATGGCTTGTTTGGTCAACAGGCCATTTAATGCTTTCACAGTAAAACAACACTGGATATACCTGCGGGAAGGTGTAGAGTGGCCCAACCAAGCTTCACAAAAGTGCGAGCAGCGGCAGCAGCAGCTAAGCCATCAGGGATGATTAGCACCGGCACAAAACACTCAATGCCTCCAAGTGGTCGTCAGCGTCGCTTTTCCAAATTGGCGCAGCCCACTGAGTGGCTCTAATCGCGCCTTAGGCTCTGCCAATCATCTCACCACCACCCTGCCTGCCGCTCTGTTGCATTCCACCGGCCAACCCCCGAGCTGAATCTGGACACCTGAATGAGCGCAAAGTACCCACTCAAGTGGCCCAGTCGCGTAGCAGTGCCGCTGAGCCCAAAGATGCGGGTTCGATTCTGGCCACGGCGGTCATTTTTCTGAAGGAAGTGAAAAGTGAAAACGTTCATGTGTGCCGAGATTTCAGCACCCATTGAAGACCCCCAGGTGGTCAAAATTAATTCGGAAAACCCCTCTACCACAGCACGCCTCATGCGTAAAATCCCCAGAATCTGAAACGTGGGCAAAAGTCGCTCTCACCGTGACTGAGTATGAGCTCCTTGTGACTGCCGAGACCAATGCTGTCAAGCCAGCCCACCGCTTCAGCCCGCCACTGATCTCTGATGACCTCGTCGCCCTGGTGCAAGGCCACGTAGGTCAACGCAAACGTGGCCAGGGCACACAGCAGTGTCTGTGGCAGGCGGGCTGCAAGCCATATGGACGGGTGTGACACAAACGTCACCACCGTACCGTTCTCTTGTGACGCCCCTGCAAGAAGGCACAGCATGATTCCCAGGCTCCCTCACCACACAGAGCAGGATCACTTTTGGAAGAGGAAACTCCTCCTATACACTCCGGCGACTAGACAGCGTCACAAACTCTTTTAGCTACCATTTAGACCAAGGTTTCTCCCTTAAAAATGCACGTGATAACCACCCCTCATCTTATACAGGGTGGTGCAACGATAATTGGAACCCTTTAAAAATTTTTCGTGAGCGAACCACCACTAAGTTCGTGCTCAAACTTCACGCGAAGGTCGCAGGTTGTGGTCTATTTTGTTTGACACCAGGAACGATCGTTTTTACCTGTTTATTCTGAAATCAAGTAAAAACGATTTTCGCCTATGGGAAAATGGCGGCTGATTTGGACATGCGAGCCAGCGCAAATTGATCTTGGGACGACGGCGCCACCTGGGGGTGTGCAGAGCGAAACGCACATTTGGGATTCACGGTAGGAAAGAGCCAAATGGTGTAGCAGACGATAAGAAAATCTCTTTCGTACCTAGTTTACGATGATCACAAATACTTGCATAACAGCTGATACCAATCATAATAAAACATTCGCACGGTTCATTACTGCCAATAAAAGTTGGACTTGTTTCCTCACCTGCTTTCACATTTTCTGATCGTCTGTTACCTCATTTGGCTCCGTCCTACCGGGAATCCCAAACGCGCATTTCGCTCTGCATACCCCAGGTGGCGCCGCCGTCCCAAGATCAACTTGCGCTGGCTCGCATGTCCAAATCAGCCGCCATTTTCCCATAGGCGAAAATCGTTTTTACTTGTTTCAAGAATACACAGGTATGCACTGTCATTGTTCCTGGTGTCATACAAAATAGACTGAAAAATGCGACCTTCGTGTGAAGTTTGAGCGCAAACAGAGCGGCGATTTGATCAGAAAATTTTTTTTTCTTAATGTTCCAATTACCGTTGCAACACCCTGTATAGCAGACATTACCGAAATGTAAGCCTCAGTATGGCAATCATGGGATCACAAGAAACCTACTACTGCCATTGCTCGCCCCGCAATTTTCCACGTGGTAATTTAATTTCGTCCTTTTCATTAATTTTTGATTGTTTGCTGCTCCATTCGAGACGAAAGTAACTAGTAGTACGTATCTGCTGAAGCAAAAGGCAACCCAGTGGCCTCAGTGCCAGTTCGGTGCGTCCGAGAAAAGTGTTCGGTAGTTTCAGAACTAGATGCTCAACTTGTGATCCTTCCACTGTAAGAAGTGGACATTGCATGGTGCCCCTTGAGTTTGAGAGTAACGTGGCGGACGTCATTCACCAGTTTGGCACTAGACAGCTACCGCACACATCAAGGTCATTGTTTGCAAAGTGGTTGAGCACGCACAGATGCTGAGGACTGTTAAGAGCAAGACTTGGTCTTGGGCGCGCCATTCTACGAAGCACTAAATGCGGGCTTTGCACCCTCCCGCCTTCCCAGAGAAGATTCCGACAGTTCTGGTGAGTGAATTGAGCAAACAGGAGTGGTTATGACTGACGAGCAGTGGAAATAAATGCTATTTATGGAGAGCTTTCCCCTGGAATTTTTGTCAGTTCTTTTTCACCTCATGTTAAAGGGTCAACCTATATACAGGGTAAACCAACAATCTGTTTTTTATAGTAGCAAAAGGATGCGAGTGGGGCTGTTCGATTTGCAGTGCTAGACCACACTGCTGTAGTGTGAGTATTCTTTGTGCCATGGGAATATACGTGAAAAGGAAATGCCCGACAGCTTCTCGGGAAGTCCGCGGTGAGCACAGGACTGATAAAGAGCGCTAGTGTGTGTGGTGACAAGAGGGCAGACTGTGCCCATTTTTTGTTCCCCCAGGAATTCTCCATTGCGGGTTCAGTTGCACTCAAGCACAATTATTTTAGCTCTAGTCAGCTGAGGATACGGCTACTTTTGGACCACTTGAGTGTAGCACGGAAGACAAGTGTGTTTATGACAGATGCAAGAGAGCAGAAGTCGTTTCAGGTCCCTAGAGGCCTTTTGAAACATTTCACAGAAGAGAGTGTCATACTTTCAAGACTTGCCGGCATTATTGTACTGTTTTAGTGCTGGTGGCACAGGTGTTGAGCAGTACAGATGTCACCCTTGGTCGTTCGCTAATTTGCCAATTTTGATAAATTATCTTTTGACAAAGTCAATTAGTCAAAATCTTGTCTGTGACAGAATAGTGTTCTTTAACCTAAGCAATTCAAAATATGACTGTTGGCGGAAGTTAAGAGCCTTAGTTTACCCGTACCTCAGCAGCAGAAGAGAAAGCACTATGTGCCGTTTGTGGCCACCACAGCAACTACCACGCCGGCACGCTTGTTTGCTGCTTGTTCGTTTTCATGCAATCACAGTGTTTAAAATTTCCGTTTTTTTCATTTATTCCATAGTTAATACAGACTTTCTCTTTGTCGTTCACAACACGAGTTGTACAGGTTCAGGTTTTATGTGCAAGCAATCCTGCTAAATTGAGCCCTCCAGACTTGTTAGCGTGTCATCATAGCCTACGTCAATAAATCACAAGGGGGAGAGGATGGTGCCAGAAAATAGGCGCTTCCAAACGCACTTTTCTCATTAGAACACACACGTAAATCGGCTGCAGGCAAAAGCAGAACGTGTCACATAGATCCTAGATTTCATTGTGATAAGTTGTTACATAATGTTTAGAACAGGGGCTGACAAAAAGTGCACCCACAGATTTTTCCTTTCCTCCACACTTATCGTAATCCCCACCAAGGTGCTGCGGGCAGAAAGCGGTGCTCTGAAACAGCTCAACCAACCAGGTACAACATGCACAGCTTGCTTCGCTTTTTGTCGTGTTGTGCTTCGGAGTGGTTACCAAATAATTTCACTGCTACCACCGAGGCTGCCTGATACGGAAGATGGACTTGACATACAATTAAAATTAGACCAAAATCGTGCATCCTAGGCTCCAGAAGGTAACGGGGACTTGAGACGGAGGCAAAGAGAAACAGAAGTTCAAGCATGCGTGTCAGGGTCCTATTTTCAAGAACTTGCGAGGCCAGTGCTTGGATTTATGTTTGCCTACAAAAGAATGCCAATGGGTTGGGTGTCAGCTAAGGTGAGCATGTTTGTTACCCGGTCAAAGATGCCAATGAAACAAGTCCCTCACTGTTTGTTTTTTCTGCTCCAACAGGAAGATTGAACCGTTTGGATTTCAAGTCGCAAACAGCCGCGCCCTTTTTAATGCCTGCTCGTTTTACTTGGGATGGAGCGAGTTGGTGCTTGATCACTGGAAGTTTCAGCTTGAATGTGAAAAGTGAAGGGAGGTTGAGAAGAAGAAGAAGCAGGCCCAATGCTGCACATATGCTTGATGAAACATTGCGCAACGTAGAGAAAAATGGCCCACCCCCCCCTATGCGGGATCGGTTCACGAGGTAATGCCAAACTAGGTCCTTTTCCTTTTCTGTCAATGTGATGAAAGCTGGGCTAACGCACGTGCCACAGCTCTTGTCAGCATCCAATGCTTCGAGAACTTCGCATGCGAGGCCATTGTGCTTGGGTCTAATCAATGTCAATATTGACAATACGTGTCACACATGCGCAATCACGGCACTGATATGAAAGGTGGCCGGATGAAGTTGCCTTGAATAAGGCAGCGTGTTCTCACGCCACGCCGGCTTGTCCCATTCAAACTTTTCCGCATGATTATCGGATGACTTTGATGACTTCAGTCTGGCAGTCCGTGCACATTGTGCAATGGTTCTTCTCGCATTTCTAGCTTCTTGATTTGTCGTTTACGCATCCACACATTTGATACACTTTGTCGGGTGCGCTGCACACCACACACCCGGCTGCTATCATCTTGAGACGTGTGTGAAGCCTTGTACGTGGAGAAACACTATACAGTCGCCGACCGTTTTTTCGGACTCGACGGGAACCGCGATATGCCCGAATAAAACAATTCACTGAAAAAAAAAAAGAAAATAGAAAACTTTCATTGGCTCAACGGCTGGGCTGGAAAAACGTATGTATGTGCGTCTGTACACACGCATGCCTACGCAAGACTAAGTTTGCCTGTATTTCCGCCAGCGTTTGTCCGTCACTGGAGGCAG